>JASCZW010008523.1:0-49970 GCA_034211315.2 Aedes japonicus
TACCTTTCCCCTTCCTTTTGCCGTATAAAACTCCTGTCCCGGAAGCTGCATGTAGTCGGCTTTGACGTAGGTTTCGTCGTCCATTACCACGCAGTCAAACTTCGTCAGCATCGTCGTGTACAGCCTCCGGGATCGCGCTTTGGCCGTCGTATTTTGTTTATCATCGCGATTTGGAGTCACTACCTTCTTGTAAGTCGATAGTCCGGCTCGTTCTTTGGCTCGATGCACGGTTGTAGACGATACACCCAGCTTATTTGCGGCATCTCGGAGAGATAGGTTAGGTTTCGCTTGAAACTACCGGCAACTCTCTTTGTCGTCTCAGCGGCTTCCGGTTTTCGATTTCCCCCGATCCAGACTTCCTTGGCTGTCGACAAACGTTCCCCAAACACTTTAATTACATTTGTAACGGTTGATTGGCAACTTTTAGCGGAATTTTGATACGCTGCTCTTCTTGCTTGACGGCATTTTGACAACTGAAGAGTGAATTCCAAAATCAAAATAGGAGCAACATTCTACACACACACACCTTCAAAATGAGGGTGTTCAGGTTTTTCAAATGCAAAATTGAAAGAAAATACGTCAAGTTGACATTGACCAAATTTTGACCGTATCGCCCTTTAAACACACGAAAAATCGACTATTTTTGTCCATTTTTTAATGCAAACCGTTAAGGGCCAATTATAGCAGTAGAGACAACCTGTCACTTTGCTCGACAGGCTTATTTTACTATTACAGTTGTCAAAATCGACAAAACTTCGTCGAGCAGGTCGACTCAGTACACATAACCAGGCGGGATAAAATTGGCGATTTTGTTATCTGCTAAATAGAGTCACAACATGTCGCATTTAAAACAGTATTGCAAAAAAACTAAGCGAGACAGAAAGTTTGTGTCAATGAAAGAGTTGTAAAACACTTTAAAACCATGTTTTTCTTTAATCAAGCAATGCTGTTTACTACGTATTTTATGCAAGAAACATGTAAAAATAAAAAATAAAAGAGATTTAAAACATGTTTACCTCTAAAAACAAACCAAATGATTATTACTAAAAGTTTAAATAAAATTTGTTATGTATGAAATTTGCTTAGCTCACGAATGAAGGAAGAAAAATCTTGCTAATATTTTTTGCCTAATCGATCCTGAGTCAAAAATAAATATACTACACGGTGTTCAATAAGTTCGGATACACTTTCAAAATTTGTTAAAAAATGAAAACATGTTTTTTTATTTTTGGATTTATGTTATTGAAAGCTATGTTTACAAGGAACGTTTACAACATTTCTTGGAATGACCCCCTTTGTACTCCTTAACGAGCTTCAAACGTTTCTCGAACGCGTCGCAGGCGGCACGCACGGACTGCATGGGCATTTCGTCCCAGATTTTGAGAATTACCGTCTTGAAATGATCCAGAGTGCTGACCTTGTATTCGTTCAGCTTCGCCATCATATAGGACCAAACAAAAAGTCGAGAGGATTCAAGTCCGGGGAGCTGGGAGGCCACAAAGTTTTGTCCAGAAAGTCGGTTAAATTGTCCCGACACCAGGCTTGAACCACATTTGCCGTATGGGCTGGTGCACCGTCCTGCTGGAACACGTAGTGCTCATCGCCGTAGAGGCTTTCGGAGACTGGGGGCAACAACCTTTTCCAAAACCTCAGTTTTGTAGTACGCCGCGTTGATTTTGACGTTTTTTCAATAAACACCAAGGGTAGCTTACCACGTTTGCATACTGCCCCCAAACCATCACCGACGCGGCACTTTGGAACCGAGGGATGTTTATATTGGATTCAGGAATGCTGTCCCTCGATGGCGCCCACACCCGGTCATTTTGCACATCTGTGCGGCTGCTGCAGCACGAACAGTTTCTCGTCCGAAAAACAAACTCCTGACCAGCGTGCCGAGAGAGGATCCTCTTAGCTCGATCCAACCGCTTTTTGCTGGTAGCCTCCGAAACGCCATGGACCTTTACGTTTTTGTAAGGCCTGAAACCAAGGTCCTTGGTGAGTATGGTGTGAGCGGTTCCAATGGAAACGTTGAGATCTGCAGCCGTTTTCCGGATTGAGCGGTTCTTTTTGCGCCGAATTCGCTCCTCACGATCTTGATGACCCGTGGCGTCCTCGCTGAACGCGGCCGACCGGATCTCGCACGGTCATTGGTCGAGGACGTCTCCCGGTATCGCCTGATGGTCGTAGACAAAGTTCCGCTTGACCCCATGCGATTTCAGCAGCCGGAATATATCGCCGGGTCGCTCACCGTTCAAAAAACGCTTAATTACGAAGTCCCGATACTCTTTCATCGCGCGTAACAAACGAACAACAACTAACAGAATGTCAACACCGCGCACATTCGGTAGCGTATGAATGAAGCTAAAGCTGACACCAATACCAATGCAGAATATGTACATGGCGCATACCTACGCAATGATGAAAACTTGTATTCGAACTTATTGAACACCGTGTAAACATCTACCTCGCCTTTTCCTTATACTTAAATTCCGCTGCTACAGAATAATTATGTTAGGTATGAGGAAAAAGTGAGGTAAATATTAAGTATATTTGTTTATGACTCAGGATACGTTAGGCAAAAAATAGTAGCTGTAGGTACAATTTTTTGGTATTTGGGAAATATTATGTATACGGCAAGCGGCGAAGGTTTTCTTTCAGTCGAGTATTAGTACACGAAACTGTAGAAGTCTGCACATTGTAGGCGAAATACACGTATCTGTCAAGATAAGCAATAAAGGTAGTTAGCATTAAATGGACATTACTAATTTTTTTTTCTCATTTTCAAGTTACAGGTATTCCACAAAACAGCTCATACTTTCCAGGTACTGAAGGAGACTTTCCAAAAGATTAGAAATATAATCCCTCAAAACAAATTCTCCGAAGGTCAGGAAGGGACTTTTCTAAGTAAAGGGGACACCTCTTAATAGTTCAAGCAAGAATATCTCAGATATTCAAAAATCAAAAATCTGCGATATTCAAGGTCATATTTCCCAGAAGTTCGAAAATAAACTCGCTTCGAAGTTTAGGATGAACCAAACCTAGTTTACTTCAGAAGAGAGCTCCCTGAAGTTTTGAAAAGATTTTCCTCGATGTTCAGGATAGGACTTATAAGAAGTTCAGAAAGCAATTTCCCTACGAAACTATTCTGAACTTAAGAAGTTAATTTCCATTAAATTGAAGAGCATGTTTATGACAAAACTTGCCGAAAGATTAGGAGGGAACTTTGCAGAAGTTCATCTGGGAGTTTCGCAGATGATCAGGAGAAAACTTCCCTGAAATTCAAGAGATAATCATTAAAGAACTGAAAAAAGCAGCATATACAAACTTCATTCATTTGGCCATAATAATATTCATTGCCCACGACGCCATATTAAATTATAGTGCGCACCTCCACCATCTCCTCAACCGTTTACATCGAACTAGCTAAGACACGAACTCATATGAAAAATAACAATTCGTCGGTTTCGATATCACCTCGTTTGACAGATTTGATCGCGCAATGACCTTCTATGGCAGGTCGGTTCGCCAGTAAGAAAAAATTTCGGAAGTTTAGCATAGAAGTTAATAAAAACATTTTTTTAGAAGTCTAGAGTAGTGAAGGAAAGAAGTTTTTAAAAGTTCGGACAAATATCAAAGAAGTTTTCAATAAATCTTCCTAAGTTCCCAAAATTAATGGACGTTCCCTAATCCTTAGTTAAGAAAAACATTCCCACTTAAGGTACCAAGATCAATGAAAAGAGATCGACGACTGTCCACATTTTAATAAATAACTTTCCTGAAAAAAATTCAACTCGACTTTTTGAGACAGGTTTCCAACGAGGTTTTCAGAATAACAAAACCATTAATGTGTCAAAACCAGCGTGAGAAATTGTAAGTACAAATCCTTCGAATGCCAAAAATGACAACTAAGGTGATGGAAGTCTTGAAGTATTGCATGGTGTAATATTTCAAAGAGATTTTGAAAGCTTTCAACATCACAGATGACAGTCCAGTTTGGATTCGATCAGATTCTGTCAGCTTCTGTAATGTATCCTACACACTCAGATTATTTTACAGAAATCTGTAAGGTTTTACCGAATTCTCAACAGCTTACCGAACGTTCAATCCGATTTTTCGGATATCGGTAAAATTTTACTGAAATCCGGTAAATTTTTTACAGATAACTGTAAAATTTCACCGAAATTCGTAAAATCGGATTACCGAACGTTCAGCTGTTGAGAATTCGGTAAAACTTTACGGATTTCTGTAAAAAAATCTAAGTGTGTAGAGAGTTTGAGCTGTTTAGTGGAATACTTGTAACTAGAAATGAGAAAAAAAAATAGTATCTTCCATTTAATTCCAACTACCTTTGCTTATCTTGACAGATACGCGTATTTCGTCTACAATGTGCAGACTGCAGACACGACACTGAAGAAGTCTGCACATTGTACAGGGTGCGGCAGAAAATAATGCGAAAATGTTCAAACTTGAGTATTGGGTTAATTCGTGTAGCTAGTGACTAATTTCTGTCGAAAGTGTATTTGTTTATGTTTACTTTCATGTGCTGCATCCAAACATTCTATTTGTTTTATTGCAAATTCGTCAAAATGTTCGCGAAAGAAGTGATCACCAGTTTGTTGCTCGCCCAGAAGAAGCCGAAAGATATTGCCAAGGTGGTAGGGTGCCATTTGGCAACAGTATACCGCATAAAAATGTCCCTGCAGGATGGGCCCAAGCAGCGGAAGCCGGGAAGCGGACGTCCGCGCTTTGCACGCACGCCGAACGTGATCAAATCGGTCCGTGCAAAAATTGCTAGCAACCCGGTGCGTTCCATAAGAAAACTTACAAAGGAAGCCAATATTTCGGAGAACCATTAAAGAAGACTTGCATGCATCTTCCAGAGCCAGAGTGAAACGCCACTTGATTACGGACCGGGTCAAGGAACTACGAGGTACTCGTTCCAAGAGATTGCTTTCCTTGAAGAAGAAGGAAAAAAATGATAATCCTGTTCTCCGACGAAAAGCTTTCCAGCATCGATGCTGTGGCCAACAGCCGCACGGACCCGTTCATTTCACCGCAGAAAATGGTGAACGTTCCGGAAAAAGTGAAATTCAAATTTCAAACCAAACATCCGGCTGGTGTCATGGTGTTTGGCTTGGTGGCGTCCAACGGTTTGAAAAAAATGCCACTTGTTTTCATTGATGCTGGAGTTAAAATCAATACTGAAGTGTATATCGGTATTTTAAAGGACCAAGTGCTTCCCTGGGTGAAGGCCAACTTCTCCGAAGACCAAAACGTTGACCTACAGCAGGATGGAGCGCCGTGTCACACGTCCAATGGAACCCAACAATTGTTGAACGATAAGCACTCCAGATCTTAATCCGTTAGATTATTTGATTTGGGCATACGTTGAAGCACGAGCCTGCAAAACATCACACCCTAGTGTGAAAACCCTGAAGTCAACCATAACAAGCACATGGCAGTCAATGTCGGTGGACTACGTCCGAAAGGCATGCTCTGGCTTCCGCCGTCGGCTCGAGGATGTTAATAAAAATGGAGGACATATTGAATAAATTTGTTTAAAATGACTTTATAAAGATAACTGCACTCGAAAATGTTGATAGTATTGCTTGAATTAGTTGAAAATGGGATTTGAAAGAAATAGAACAAATTTTCGCATTATTTTCTGCCGCACCCTGTAGACGAAATACGCGTATCTTTCAAGATAAGCAAAGGTAGTTGGAATTAAATGGAAAATACCAATTTTTCATTTCATTTCTAGTTCTGTAATGTGCAATTTAGCTGCTCGACTCGACTTTTATAATTGCCCGACCAGAAGCGTATAACATAAACATAACAAAACTATAACAAACCTTGTTAAGACTAACTGATTATGATATTAATTTGTTAAAAACATTTTCGTCTGCATAATTGTATAACATATTTATAACAAATTAAGATATAAAGCCCTGGGAGACACAATCTTCGTAACGAAACCCGACCAGAAGCGTATAACATAAACATAACAAAACTATAACAAACCTTGTTAAGACTAACTGATTATGATATTAATTTGTTAAAACATTTTCGTCTGCATAATTGAATAACATATTTATAACAAATTAAGATATAAAGCCCTGGGAGACACAATCTTCGTAACGAAATAAATTAATTTTATCACTAGCTGATATGATTTTGCTTCATCGTAACAAAACTGTTACAAAGTTTGTTTTGTTTTTGTTATATCTGTATCATAGTTTGCTATAATTTTGTTACCTCTTGAGGATAGTTTGTTACAATTTCTGTTATTTTAACAACATCCGCGATCTGAATTCTAACAACCGCTATTATAAAAACAGCGTAACTGAATAACAAAACCTGAAATAATTTTGTTGTTTCCTTCTGGTCGGGTGACCACATAATAGGATTACCTAACATGGGCATCACCACTAGTGTTAACATGGTGTCACAAACACAATGTACAGCTCTACATAAAATACAACGGAATATATGAAATGTCAAAATGATATAGAGTAATGCAAGTTCATTCAAACATCTGTTCCATTTAGCGAGGTAAAGGGCAGATTGTGCTCAGTACGACGGAAATTAGATCAAAAGCCCTCCTTGACGAGCTTGGGACAAAGCCGGCAAGCAAACTTGTTGCCGCCCAAAGCAATTTTTCATTATTCTCTACCGTTAGAGCTAACTTTTCAACGTTGAAGACGAGGACGACGTTAAAAAAGAAAGGAACAATGAACGGCATGAGTCAACCCAATGAACTTTTCGCAGACTAAGCGCTAAGGTCTAGACGATAAGTTTATACATGTTTGCGGTAAAATAAACAGACCAATTAACTTCATGCTTTTTTTTTGTTTTACTTGTTGCCCAATCTGAACATGTTGAAACGAGTGCGTGTGTTCCATTTTCAAACACTGAAAAACAAAGAAAAACAAGTCAACCAAAATTGAATAAACGGATTATCGGCGGTAATAAATTGAAAATCGAGGTTGTTTGCTCTGATCAGTAATAAGGTGACCATTCATTTCCACCTTGGTTACCATCGATTAGCGTTATCGGCAATCGGAACCGCAGAGTTGTTTGTTCACGCAATCATAATTAGCTTTTAATTAATTTCTCGCAACTACGAACATTGATTGAAATGAACACACAGGCCGTCACTGTTGCGCGAGTGGGCTGTGGTGTTGTTGACTGTGGATAAAATTCCGATCAGAAACGAGTGGTAACGCCATCAACACCCACTTTTCTCATTTTATCGATACCACGTGAAAATTAAATAATCCTTGATCCGCTGTTATTGTGGTATTGATGGGAGTTTGTGGAATGAACTGTTTCGATTACCAGAAAACTTTGGGTGGTTATCCACAACAATGCCTTTTTATCCAAGGATAAAGTTAAATCACTTTGTGAGCAGATCAGGTTTAGGCAAAATTAAGTCAGGTTTTATTTTGGTTCAAAAACCTTCTTTACAAATTTAGGCTTATACTCAAGATCGAATTTTCCAACCAATTAAAAGTTGAGTTGATAATTATTGCGACAATTTCAAATTTGCGACGCTTTCTTCATATTATCTAAAGTGTCGCAATGATTGTCGACTCACTCTTCATGCTAACGAAAAATGCTACGAATGAAGAATTTGAAGAAGAACGACCCAATGCAGATGAGTTAATATTCGAATGAGCTATTTTTTGTGAATAATTTTCAAGATTGTATCGACCATTCGGATTGCAATAATATCAACATTTGAACCATCCTTGTTCAGATGCACAGCATATTTCAACTAAGCACTGAGAATGGCATTTGCATACCCTGCGGGTAACAAGTGCCGAGTAAACACGGAAATGCAATTATCGTTGATTGCATCCTTGACGAAACATCGTCATCATCATCAGTCAACATCACCTTTAAAAATGGCGACTATTAGTTAGGCAAACGAGTCGCGTCTGGCAAATTTGCGGGACGAAGGAACATGCTTTCCTCCATTATGCTAATTGTTGACAATGAAAAGTTCATATTCCACTGATTAAATTATCACTAAATTGTTGCCAACTTGAAACCATCACAACAAGTAGGAAGTCACTGCCAGCCCACAATAAACTTTTTTAATCAATTCCGACAAAGCCACAATCTCGCGGAATGGTATTACACTTTTATAATCATCCTTTCCGCGGTTTCATGCTGGCAATAATGGTTGCAGGAGATAGATTCTTGGAAAAACACCGGGACTCTACACGTGGTAGGTGGGAAGTAGTCACCTTGGAAGGAAAGATGTTTGCTCTTACACTGTCTCGCTTCTAAATGCAGCTGCACTGTGCCGTAAACCGCGAAGCTATCAAACGGTAAACGATGGGCGGTAAAATTAAATTGTTGCTATTGTTTTACGATTGATGCTGCGTTTAATTTCCTTCCTAAAACGTGACAGAATATGAAGGGCATGAGGGAGCATCCTCTGTTAGTTTTTTCAAGGACTTCAACTACGTCGTTGATTTGCGAGTGAATCCGGTCAAACGAAAATTGTACCAACTCTGATGTGCCATGCCATGTTACATTTCTTGAACAGCAAATAGGATTTTCGTTAGGCTGGATTCAGGAACGAATATTTTCGAAGCGCTAAAATGATTAGGAATTATTTTTTCACGCATATAGGGTGGCAGTGAATGTATGAGAAACAAGTGATATATGACTGCTACAAGCAAGCCATGCAGGCCAAGGTTTGTTTTGTGCCAAATAACTTCAAAATACTAGAAACGTCAAGTTAGGGGTTGTATATTTTTTAGAAAATAGACTTTCAGGGACTTTTTTCGTGAGGAGGACCCGTGAGGCTCTGTGCACAAATTACGTAACGCAAAAAACTGGGATTTTGGACCCCCTCCCCCCTATGCAACAATAAGCAATGCGTGACCAGACTCCCCCCTTTAATTACGTAACGCTCACGGACCCCCCCCCCCCATTTCTCAATTGTGATAAAATCATCACGAAAACTGTTATTGTTGCCGTTTTTATGTTTAATTATAATATACTTGAAATAAGTAAAGATTACAAACATCATTCCGTTAATTTCATTTAAGTGTCTTAAAGCAGATATAAAGATTACGAAAAACATTGCACTCATTATCCTACATTTATTCAGGTTAATGAATGTTCTTAAAACTGTTATTTGTTCAAAAATTTTATTCAAGTTTCTTTAAATTATTTAAAGTATCACAAAAAAGTGTTATTCATATCACTTAAATCAACAGTATTTTATGCAATGCATAATATTGACCTATTGCAATTATTATAATCTAATTATTTTTAATTATATTTTTCATACAGGTACTATTCAGAGTTTTCCCTTTGATCCGGGCAGTGAATGAATAAGGGCGCGCTATGTATGACTAATTCATGACGGCAGAAACATAAAACAACAGACGCAGCAACAAGTTCATTTGATGTAGGCTACACGCGGAGTAATATTGGGTGATTGAACGCAATAATAAGAATCAACATTTCTCATGTATTAAATCAAACCACACATTGTTTTAGTTTAATGCAATCATATATTTGAAACAATAAAATTTTGTATCGAATCCAATATTATTGGTCAATTAATATTTCTAACAGAAATCATTATTGATTCAACCAAATAATTTGGTAGAATCAACAATCAAGAAAAAATTCAACAAAATTTCTTATTATTTCACTGGTTCTAATAAATGTTTTTGCAGAAGTGCATTGTTTCCAAAAACCTTATTTTTTTATTCAACAATTAATGCTTTCTGTTTTCAATAGAAACGTCATTTGCAGCGCTTTTAGAATCAAAACAAAATTGTTGTTGGTTCAAAAACTAAATCGGGGTTGTTTGAATAAATAAATATTATGGGTAAGCCACGAGTCAACTATAAAATTTGTTGATTCTATACAGAACAATATATTTCTCAGCGTGTAGATATACGATGTATGGAAAATTGCGCCAATTGGTGATGCAAATCGTCATAAGATACCTTTCGTTTAGTAGATCACATTTATATAGTACACTGAAAATTAATTTTCGTTTATATTACTTTTCTGCAACGAAACTGATTTGTACTTTCTACGAAGCTGCTATCGTATCAAAAGCCACACGCGCAACTGTCAAAAGCACAACGCATTTGTTGACACAAAAAGAACATTCGTTCATTCAACGAAAACAATACAAATAGTTACGAGTAATTTGTTACCAATAAAAAAGAAACGGCTCTTGGGTGGTTGCATGAACGACTGATAGTTCTACTTTATCGGCTTAAAATATATTTGAAAAAAAAAGGCAACCACGAGGAGTTATTCTGCTCTTCACGAAATTAATTCTGTGCATTGTACTAAAAAGGTGTAATGATAGCGTTTTGTTAGAAGACAAGCTATTTGAATGTTTCATATAATTAACGAGACATTTGTTCTATCCGCATAATCCATGTTTACGAAACGAGTGAAAGCTAATTTACGAAAATTAATTTTCAGTATACGCCCCCATTTTTGAAGCTTTAGAATTTGGTCGGAAATCAAAAGATAGACTTGATCCATTTTTATTGAAAATTCAGATGCACCATTTGGCCATAAATGTGTTTCTATTATGGCCACTCCTATAAGAAACACATGCGATTGGCCATGAAAGGAACCAACATTTAAAACTATGGCGATAATTGGTGCAGTGCACCAGTTATGGCAAACGTCATTAATATTACAAAAACAAAGTTTTGGCTCAGTTTCGAAATGTTTTCTTCAAAATATAGATTGAAACCTTTCATTTGACGCATTTCCCAGAATTTTTAAACATAGTTCTCAAACATTAATTGTTATGTTATGTATTCTCCGTGCGAGGAGTAACGAATATGACAGCCTGTTGAAGTGGCGGACTTGTTACGTCGCTACAACCTACCCCGCAGTGGGATGTTAGGCAAAGATTGACGTCCATGGTTCGAGTACCATTGGATACATGCCCTTTCGCTCAATTTTCAAAAACATCTGTTAATTTTCCTACCTGCCGCACTCTGACGGAACTTTCAACACTTTCTCTTCACATCTTTCATTCTAGCCAAAAACATTGTTGTGCTCTCTTGGTGCCTCATGGTGATGAGCGA
This sequence comes from Aedes japonicus, assembly GCA_034211315.2. Classification (NCBI taxonomy): domain Eukaryota; kingdom Metazoa; phylum Arthropoda; class Insecta; order Diptera; family Culicidae; genus Aedes; species Aedes japonicus. The sequence goes on from JASCZW010008523.1 coordinate 11,094, forward strand.
ACATCTCCTTCTACATCATAGTTCTCAACTAGTATAAATTAACTCTTTTCTACTTGATGTAGAAAGAGATGTTTGCTCACCACCATAGGTCACAAAAAGTGGACGGTAATGTTTGCTAGATTGAAAGATATGAAGAGAAAGTATTGAAAGTCCCGTCAATGTACGGTAGGTTGGAAATAGAATAGAAGTATTGAAAATTGAACGAAAGGGCATGGGTACAGTAGTACTCGAACCAAGGACTTTACTTTTGCCTTACATCCTACTGCGGGGTAGGTCAAGGCACGGATGAATCCGCCACCTCAACAGGCTTTTCTACTGGCTACTTGCTACTTTGCTTGGCACACAGAAAATTTGTTATTCACTTTTAAATTTTTTTTTCAAATTGGTCATTTTGTTACGTAACGATTTTAAAACCCCCCCTCCCCCATATGTCACAATAAGTAACGGTTGCTCACCCCCCCCCCCCCTTCATGCGTTACGTAATTTGTGCACAAAGCCTTACAGACTTCGTCAGAGTCAAGTACTCGACTTATGATTTTCTTTTTGTAGTATTTTTAACCGGTCTTAAACGCCCTACCTTAACCACCTACCCTAACCTATCCTTGTTCCTTCCCACGAAGTTCATGTGGTCTGAATAGACTAGTTTGCCATTACCCCTCCTTCACCATCGGCTTTGGACTGACTTGCGCTCTTATTGCCCCACCAAGTGCTGCAAAATGAAAATGAAAATGAAAGCGTGAAAGCCAGCTCACGGACATCTAATACCGTAAAAACGATCCAGTAACCAGATCAAGCAGGTGCTGCAAAAGTTCCGCTTCCTGTTCCGGCGTGAAAACCGTTTCTCGTGATCCCAGTTTCTACTTCACCACCTTTCCCGTAACATGATCTGCCAACGTAGTTCTTGGAATTCCAAACGCCTTAGCACCACGATTTACGGAAATCCCGCGATTCACTGCGTCCTTTGCCTAGATCAGCTGATGATCGGTCCAATTTCCAAAATGGATGTTCCATTTGTAGTTGCGTGGCATCTGATAAAAATGGTTAGGTAGTTTCACAAACATCCGCTGATCCAAAGAGCATGACGGCGTAACCCGGTGATGAGTGACGGGCTTACCCGAAAGACACCTTTTTTCTTAATTACACCGTAAATCTTGAATAATTGATTAAACTTACCTTTCAATGAATCTCAGCACTATGATACAGTGTAAATGAAAGTACGCGATCGATGGAATTGAATTTCTGTACTTAATTATTTGTCAAGATGTTAAAATCTACTATCGAAATCTACTATTGCTGCGACGACGATAGCGTTTGTTTTGTTTATTTTCTTCGAGTTTGACAGTTCCCAGTGGGTTTGATGTTTTTCGAAATGGTTAAAATGATGAATATTAATAATAGGTATAGTCAAAAACAAACTGCAAAATGGTTTTCTAGTAAAGCTGTTGTGGTGATGGGCTTACCCACCCTGACGGGGTTACCCACATTTCCCCTACAACGAAATGTTACGGAGAAATTTGTGCAGCTTCTAATGGGAGAGAAAAGTCCAAGCGTTCTTTAGAAATGAGGAATAAATATTCAAACTCACATGCATTCGGTCATATGTATGTAAAGCAAACTTTTGAATTTGTTCGAAAATAAATATTTTCCTTTGAGAAACAGGTATCCACTTTGTTAAATGAATAGTCCTCAGTAAAAAAATGATTTTAGATTTTCTTAAAACAGAGATTCTAAGAGATGGAAATATTTTGCTTTGTTCATATTTATTCGATGTTCTAAGAACATAATCTCACCCCTACTCGCTTGTCAGCACAAGAAAGAAGTATCTGGCATCCCTGCTTTTCCCACCATTTCTATAAATCTGATTATTGTTCTGTCTTCGCTAAGAAAGATTATCGAGCGAGAAAAAAAACAGAGCTGTGAAGCTGTACCAGAAGAACAATTTAGCTTCAGAAAAACACCACTCAGCCTCGCAAGTTTCCCCTGGGATCAAGCGTCTTCTGTCTCCCCAATTCCTGTTGTTCCATATCGTTCTAATGAGCTTATACTCTGTTGAAACTTAATTACCACTTAATGTCGTAGAACCGTTTTTTACACTATACATATATCGACAAGACCAGATTAGTCCATAAACTGCTGATCCCGAACTCGTGAGCCCCGGAGGAGACAAACCAAGTCTAGAAGAGAAAGATTCGAATAAATTGAATTTTCAATTTCCAATTAATGCTCGACGGAGAGTGAAAAGTGCCTTTTGCCGCCGGCGCGGCTCACTCTCGATTGCATCCGTTTTTGTGCCGACACGGCGCCAACGGCTATTGTGGCGGTGGCGACTGGCGTCGGGTGGGGTGTGTGGTTATGTATTGAAATGGCATTGGGAATGATGATATGGTCCTATTGGAATGTACTTGTACTGATGCTATTTGCCTGTGGGATTGGTCCCTCCCTCGATGATGGCAAGGGTGACGATGGCGGCAGTGCGGTTCAGTTATTGACAATGAATGAAGATTGATGTAATCCATTTTGGAATTATTTTCGCGTTTGCCAAGGACCAAATGGACGTGCTTCAATTAGCACATTGAGGGTAATATAGTGGTAGTTGTAGCCTTGGTATTTATCCTACAGGGAAGCAGCTAATTTTCAATGTGATATTCTTAGCTAGATGTATGTCCTCTGACAGAAGTTTAATAATGCAAAGCTTTTTTTTACACTATCATGAACACCCACAGCTTGGAAAAATATGTTATAGACCACTTCCTTTCACTTTCATCTTTTGACCGAAAAAATGCCATCGATTCTCGCATGGCTGGTCTACCTCAAAAGAGATTTCCTTTCGTGTGATCTATCTTTTTCGTTCGCTTTGTCTGTCAGACTCCATTTATTGAAGAAGTAAGGCATCCGATTTGTCTCATGCCAAGGTATCAGAGCTAACCGAGAAGCTGGAATCAGTATTCCTTTTTTTGCCCAAATCCTTTCAGCTACGAAGAGAGGAACAATCTTCTTATACTGTACGGATACCGCACAGCATTCAGCATGTTGTGAAAATCCAAGTCGACCTTTTTTCCGTCTTGAAAGAACAATAATGACAAATGACATCTGGGTAGGCGTTGGGGTATGATTGCATGGAGCGTATTATCAATGAATCATGATCAAAGGAAACTGGTGTGAAGATTGAGTGTAGAGTCTTTAAAGTTGAAAACCAAAGTTGAAGTTGAGGTTGAAAATTGATTTCATTGGAGATACGTGAACCACAGAATAGGAATTAATTCCTTTTCGTTTGACTTAGGTATCAAGTGAATTATATAGGAGTTTATTAAATTTACAAATTTTAACGACCATATTTATCATTTATTTCTCACCAAAAGCGAAGCAATAACATCACTTTAGTTATATTTTGAGTTGGTCCTTGTTTAGGTAAAGCGTTTGAATCAGGTGGTTTGCATCACCATTGACACAAAAGTCTCCAGGAATGACGTTTCCTGTAGCATTGTTCTAGTAAGTCTCTTCTTCATGGCTCTTCTGTCCCAATTAAAACCATACAATGCTCACCCAGTTATTGTGCTACTCCAATCACGATCCTCTGATTAAATTTGCACCACCCGATGTGTATAGCCCTCAAAGTTAGCGATGATATTGAAGATTTAATCTAGCCCGTGACTGACATGAATAATGTCACCAAGGGACAATTTATCTGGTAACGATGTTGAAAAAGAAAAGTTTTTCGAATAATCTAACGCTTTATTCAACACCGTACCACACAAGCAACGCATTGTTTGCTATAATTTATATTTTCATCCAGCTTGATAATGTCAAATATTGTTCTAAAGCTCAGCGACAACAACACATCACATTTATGAAAGATAGTAGTTTTTATAATGTTGCAGCTAAAAATATAACAATGCCTGCCTCTATCCTCCAACGAACTAAATTGGTACGACATGATTCCTGCAGTGCTATTTTCCGCAAAGAGCAAACGATTGCGCTAGATTTTCATCAACGACAATGACGGGGTAAACTTTTAACGATTACAACCAGGCGTGGAACGACCTTGCTTTTTCCCCATTGTCATATAACTATAGTTCCAAAAATCTTGAAATTTCTTGTGTATATTCGTGTGTACATAGGCCCAACATGTAGCCCAATATTCAAGCACCATGTATTTCTTGGGTATGAGAAGCTTGTATTGGCCTGATATCCGTCAGAACTGGCATTCAATCGGAACGTAGTGTGTGCCTGCATGGCGATTCTATCTAGGCATATAAACATTGGACGCAACGTTTCCGTTTCGTACCAACAAACATGGCAAAAGTTATCACGTCTCGTGAGTTCATCATTTCAGCCGGGAACAAGCATCCAATCTCCGGACAAGCTTGACGGATGAGGGTAGATTGGCGTTATCCGTTTTGACAAATGGATTTTTAATTGACTTTACTGACCACGGCGTATAGATACATGTGAAGCCAAAAAATCGTGTTTTAAGCAGCTGAAAGCTGATAAAAAATAGTGTTTTAATTCCAGCTTGAAGTTCTGATCCATTTACCTGGACGGTTAGAGCTGATATGGTAAGAGTTAATGAAAATAGGCGAGAATGCATCTTAAAAAGGAACTCATCGATTCATTTTATTTTATAGCAAATAAAACTTTCTTAACGAAAATGCCCTAGACCAGACAGGAAATCGAACCCAGTCACCTCCAACATGGTGTTGCTTTGTTGCACGCGCCTTTACCGACTTATCTAAGGGAGGACCTCATTTCTGCAATTACATCTTGTGTGAAACACATGATTGAGACGAGCAATTTTGGCCATCTTGATACTCAAACCGGTCATTGAAATTATCGAATCCAGGCCAAATTTTAGCTCGAAAAGTATTCACTTGTCTCCAGCGCTGAAGCTTCATAATTCGCAACTGTTTAAGGTCTGTATCCACGGACACCTTCAAATAACTGTAACTTTCAAATATTGCATATAGGAGTGAAACATTTCGCAGAGGTATAGCTGGGAGTCTTTGGTGAAGATTATGATTTGTGTTTACATTCCATGTTTAGTGTTCAAGATGACGACGAATGGCAAGCACGTGTGCGAGCGGATTTTGTACGGACGTAAGGCAAATTCTGACTTGTCAAAACGGAAAATGCAAAAAAAAGGATTAACCAAAACCCACTATTCGACCAATAAGTCAAATCAATCTTCGTCAAGGTGATGGTCTCTCTTGCCTCCTGTTCAACATTGCTCTTGAAGGTGTTATGCGACGAGCGGCGTTTAACATGCGAGGAACGATTTTCAACAGATCCGGTCAATTTATCTGCTTTGCCGATGACGTGGATATTGTTTGCAGAACATTTGTGGCGGTGGCAAAGCAGTAAACCAGAGTAAAGCGCGAAGCAGAGAAGATTGAGTTGAAGATAAATACGTACAAAACGAAGTACATGTTGGCAGGCGGAACCGAGCACGACAGGACCTGTCTGGGCAGTAGTGTAACGATCGACGGCGCGATGAGTTCGAGGTAGTCGATGAATTTGTCAATCTCGGCTCACTGGTTACTGCGGACAACGATAACAGCCATGAGATCCGGAAGCGAATTATCAGTGGAAGTCCTGCCTACTATGGACTCCACATGCAACAACGGTCAAACAGACTTAGCTCCCGTACGAAGTGCATCCTGTACAAAACTCTAATAAGACCGGTTGTTCTCTACGGGCATGAGACGTGGACAATGCTTGAAGAGGACCTGCGAGCACTCGGAGTGTTTGAGCGACGGGTGTAAAGAACCATCTTTGGTGAAGTACAGGACGACGGACTATGGAGGCGAAGGATGAACCATGAGCTCGCGCAACTCGCCGGTGAACCCAGTATTCATAAAGTGGCAAAAGCCGGAAGGATACGTTGGGCAGGACATGTTGCGATAATGCCGGGTAACTATCCAGCAAAAATGGTGTTCGACGGGAATCTGGTTGGTACAAGATGACGTGGGGCGCAACGAGTAAGATGGTCAGACCAGGTAGAGCAAGACATACGGGATACAAGATGTCCAAGGGATTGGAGCGGAGCAGCCACGAATCGGGCATTATGGAGGGATATTGTGTATCAGGCTATGTTATAGTATTGTGACGTTATGCCATGTAAATAAAAAAAAACATAAATAAGTGAATCAATGGTTGCAGTAGCAACAAGGGAAAAATTATTCACGGTGTGCTCAAATCATTTGCGGAACGTTTGACAGTCGAGAGGAAACCGAGAAGATACAAAAAATTTACGTACTAATCCTGTCATGGACCGAAAGGTGAAGAGGTTACTGAAGGAAACCCCAAATCTCTCTGTTGGAACGGGGGCTCGGAAAAAAAAATGTCACCTGGTTTTGTCCAAAAATCAAAACAGCATTTGGGACCTAAAAACAGTTCCAAATCACAAACGACGCATAAAGTAAAAACACTTCCAAATTACAAGTTTAGAACAAGTACTGCGGAAACGAAGTTTTCATAAGTTGTTATGGACGATGAAACTTATGCCCTGGAGGATTTTAAGCAACTTCCCAGGCTGGTTTGCTATTCGGCTTTGGGCAGACATGCTACAATTGAACATTTCAGGACAATGGAGGCATCAAAAATCTAAAAATAAAAAAAAAACACAAAGAAAAACCTATGTTCTTGCCTGACTCTGCATCACGCCATAATGCTAAAACTGTGAGGAAGTGGTACGAAGCAAATCAAGTGAATATTGTATCAAAAAACGAAAATCCGACAGATTGACCAGAGTTACGTCAAATCGAGAGATTTTGGGCTCTGCTGAAGCGAAAAAAAAGCGTGCATTGTTAAATCATATCCCGTGAATCTGACATGAGCAACTAGCAGGGTGGTCAAACAATTTTACAGTGTGTCTCAAAATAGGTGTCCCATTTTTTCAGTCTTGGTTTAATTCAGCTGGGTAATTTTAACAGCAGAATTGATTATACCCGTTTTGAGTGTATTCTTTGGACAGCTTATTGCTGAAGATAAATAAGCAATTCCGTTTGTTTGTATTTATCAGCTACCATGGAAGCCATACGAGTGCAAGTTTTAAAATTTTCAAATGCGTAGACCGTGTCAGATATTCAATAGCCTTGAGCAGTTCAGAGTGAGTAAGCGTTTTGGTTTTCGTACATTGAAATGGTTCAAGGAAACTGGAAATGTCCATATTCAACACAAAGCAGGTTCCAGACGAACTGCCAGAACGAAGAAAAAGATCAAATGTGAGGGAGCGAATAAGGTCTGTATCCACATTAATCCGGTCACCTTCAAATCATTGTAACTTTTGAAATATTGCACGTAGGAATGAAAAATTTCACTGTGGTATAGCTGAGAGTCTATGATAAAAAATACTATGATTGATGTTTACATTTCATGTTTAGTATTCGAGATGGCGACGAAAGAAAAACAAGTACACGAGCGAATTTTATACGAGCGTACGGAAAATCCTGACTTGTCAATACGGGACCTTGCCAAAACATTAGATTTGCCTAAATCCACTGTGCTCAAATCATTTCCGAAAAGTTTGACGGTGGAGAGGAAACCGACAGGAAGAGGAAAAGCGACAAAAACATTGGACGCGCTGATTCTGTCATGGACCGAAAGGTGAAAAGGATATTAACGAAAAACTCAAATCTCTCCATTCGAACGGTGGCTCGTAAAATAGGGATGTCACCTGGTTTTGTCCAAAAATCAAAACAACGTTTGGGACTTAAGTCGTATAAAGTAAAAACTGTTCCAAATCGCAACGACAAACAGAACTTAGCAGCAAAATCACGGGCTCGACGTTTGTACTGCGAATATTTGACGAAGTTTCCATGCATTGTTATGGACGATGAAACTTATGTCCTGGAGGATTTCAAGCAGCTTCCAGGGCTGGCTTTTTATTGAAAAAAATTGCCCAGACGACCAATCGAGAGATATTGGGCTCTGATGTAGCGAAAGCTTTCTGGAAAGAAGCAAGGCATCAAAGACATCAAACACTTCTAGCAAATTTGGACAACGGCGGCTTCTACGATTTCTGAAGAGTCTGTACAAACCCTAATGGACGGAGTTAAGCGCAAAGTTCGAAAATTTTATGCAAATACCGAATAACTATGTTTTGTCTTCACGAATTGTTAAAACACATCCCATAAATCTGAAATAAACCACTACGACGGAAAAATAATGCGAAATTTACGTTTTATTCATGTTTTGAGGTGTCCGGATTATTGCGGATACAGACCTTAAGACGTAATCCAGCCGTATCTGACCATAAATTGCGCAAACAATTTCAAATGCCCCCTGCTTCAATGAACAGGCTCCTCAGACATGATCTCATGATGAAAAGTCTTGCCAATATTCCATGAGATAAACTAGCTGTAGAACACTATCGAAATGTATCGAAAATCATGGTATGGGGCGCCGTTTCACAAAAAGATAAACTTCCTCTTCTATTCATAGAACCTAACGTAAAAATCAACACTGAATTACATCGAGCAGTTTTGAAGAACCATCTGCTTCCTCATGCTTCATCGCTGTTTGGAAAAACACCATATTGTTTCCAACAGGACTCAGCTTTAGCTTCATCACAAGCGACGAATGGCCTGCATCTTCACCCGATCTCGACCCACTTGACTGCTTTGTTTGGGGTTACATGCTTCAACATAAAGGGATTTAGTGAAGATCGATTCAAGAAACATTTGGTTGATATTTGGGACCAAATTCCTCAGAAAATCGTGCGTGCCAGCTGCGATGGGTTTACAAAGCGTTTGCGCAAAGTTATCAAGGAAAAGGGCGAGAGATTCACATTGAATTAATAAGGTTTATTTCGATAACATGTATCTTTCAAATGAAAAATAAATGCTATGATTTGGTTGATTTGTTTTGCTGTAATCCAATTTTGTTTTAATGACACCTATTGTAAGACACCCTGTAATTTAAAAATTCCTGCATTTTTTTCGAATTTGTCCCGCATTTTGCCTAATTTTTCTGACTGGGCTTCTTGCTTATTGTGTAACCTGCTTTGGTCTTTTATTTTGCAAACGAGAGCAAAAAATCACTCTGTATAAGTCATTGATCGTTCAAGTGGCTAGAAGCATAAACATCTAAGAAAAAGATTAAAGCCTTCGAGGTTTTTGTCTACAAAATGATGCACGGTATGTTAATGGAGATTTGTTGAGTAGCTGTTTAAGAAAGACAACAGCAAAAAAACGGCAAACCGATTTCTACATCAAGGGTTGACAGAAGATTGCTCTCCGAAAATTCTATTTCAATTAACGATTTTGCTTTGCCTGCTTTGCTGACGATTTTGCTTTGACGCCTTCCAGTTGACAATCGGCCAATAGAGCAATGAGCTATCTTCTTCAGCAATGCTGGATTTACAGAACACACAATGTATCATTCTGTTAATGAGATCGTTGGACCGATAATCAAATCATTTTATGAGTATGGTTCTTTCCATGTGACGAAAATTCACGATGGATTTTGAATTCCCGCATTTTTCCCAAGGCTCTGGCCACCCTGAGCTACAATTGAAATATAATTTGGGTTCTACGGAAGTTTTGAGGTGTCCGGATTATTGTGGATAACACCGTATATCGCAGAGTATTTTTTACCAAAGAGAACCATCACGCTAACGACAGCTCATCCATTAAAACACTGCGTTGAAAGACGCCAAGGTCAATGTGCATGTGCAAGCAATGTGCAGGTTTCGTGACCATAGTGAACTATCGGTCTAATTACTGTCTTGTAGAGAGTCAACTTTGTTGATCCAAAGTAAGCACGATTGTCAGCCAAAATGCGCCTTTCTTTTCCCTGCTCGTGTCGTTACCGGCGTTCACCAATGAGCCTGATTACACGAATTCGTCCATCACATCGAAAACAATGTTAGCCTTCCATCACGAGTGCAGATCAACTGCGATAAAATCGAGGTGGCAGACGAATTTGTATATATGGGCACATTGGTGACCGGCGATATCGACATCAGCAGAGAGATCTAAAGGCGCATTATATTTGGCAATCGTCCTACTTTGGAATCCTAAAGACGGTAAGATCGAACAATGATCGATTTACAATTCTTGCCTATTCAACCACGACAATTCTCGTCTAAACAACCACGTGATCAATAACAATCGAGTGTTTTCCTTTACTTACGGCAGAAAAATTGCTCTAGCATGGTCAAATAACGATTTTCAACAAAGTTGCCATACAAACTAGTCTTTAACGGTAGCTTTTTATCTATTTTTTTATGTTATCAACAGCGCCGCCCTAGTGGTGAAGATATTAGCTACGAAATTGTCACCACAAGATGGCCAACATTCATAAAAACAATTTTATGAAAGACACCATGTTGCTAAACTCAGTAGTTGATAATTTCGCCGTGAAAAACGGTTTCCCGGACACTGTATAGCTCCCAGAGTTTTATGTTAAGTTGAGCAAAACTTTCAAAAATAGAGTCGATAAAAATCGTGAAGAATAAAAAGATCTGGTAGGAAAAAGCCGTACATGAAAAATATACTCTCAAATATTAACGAAACCAAACTGCTGTGTCATAGATGACAAGTCATATGTGAAAGTGAAGTTCAATCAGATTTCGGGGGACCAATATGTCACTGATAAAGTCAAGTTTGATGTTCTAAAGAGCCTCAGGAAGTTGAAGTTGTTTGCCAAAAAATTATAATTTGGCAAGCGATTTGTTCCAATCGCCGTGATTTGGTCACAGCGTTCATACAACTTAACGTAGCGCATACGACATATAACCAACATAAAACTTCCGAGTAGGTGTGTGTGCGAGCTTATGAATTTTCGAAGCCTTTTTTTATATAATAAACTTTGCTTTCCGACACTGACCGAATTATCTTCTTTACGCTTTTTCTGGCACCGATTGCTCTCTTGTTTCGACATCTTAACATTTGCTCAGCACTGTTTGTCCACAACTGGCACCTTAGGGCATCGTCAACGGTGGTCCAAATCATGGTTTGGATATATTATTGTGACCAAACGTCAAAACATCGCTGCACTGGTGTTGTAAATTTGATTTTATACCGGATCTATTTTGCATAATTTTAAAACTGGTATAGGTTTTGATCTATTCTTGCAGCAATTTGGAACAAGAAAAATATTATTCCAAAATACTACACGTTACTTGATAACACTAATTAATGAGTAAAACTTCAGCTTTTACAAAACAAAAACTCAAGTTTATAATCTACCGCGTTGTTTAATAAGCGCAAATCCTCGCGCAAACCAACAAAACTTTGAATGCAGACCGATGGACCGAATGTCTGTGATTTTTTAAGTTGCAAAGATTGTTCCGGTGTTTTTCGTTCCGGAAAAGCATTGAGGCTAGCTGAGGTACATTTATGAGCCGAAAAGTGTCCGTGTTTGGTGCCGGACAGAAAGTGGTGTTGCTCGCCTCGATTGCTGATAATTACCTCAAGCTGCTCGCGGTTCTAGCGAATTGCTTTTTCGTTTCATTCTTGAATAACGAATTGTTGTCTAAGTTTTTTAGTTTTTTTTTTTAATTTTCCGGGAAACGCTGACTGCTTCGAAATGACGAGGCTCCCGGAGGTGTGACTAGTATGGATTTCGCGACTAACTAATTTGGTGGCAAACTCCGATTCCGAATATTATTTCTATGGCTTAGAAATGAAAAGTAATTACGTTTTCAAAGTAAACAATTGGTTTATTGATGGATTGGTCGTGACTAGCACTCGCAAATAGCTCTTACAGATACATTTTAGAGAAACCGGTTATATGATAATTTTCGGCAGTTTAAACGGGAATAAGGATATTTAGGCTTCTTTGTTTGGTAAATGACTTGATTCTTCACGTAGCTGCAGGTATAAAATAGATCCTACTGCGATTCTTAGCCTCTTGTCCAGTAACTCCTATCCCTACCTGCCCGTGATGCCGATTGGAGTAAGAGTATCCATAGGAAAGATCTGGTAACGAACCTCGAAGGGACCTTGGTCATATGCTGACAGGGAAGGAGGGCTGCCCTCTTCGAAGGATGGAGTCTATCTGAGTACCGTTCTCCATGTCAGGGGCGGCTCAAAACAGCGCCTGTTCTCCATGTTAGGAGCGGCTGATTATCGTCCTCGTGCGTGGGTCTTTAAATATTGCTGTGCCCGATGGTCCTCCGTCGAGAACGGTTGGGGAAAGCCACTCTTAAAAAAATCAATGTTACAAATAATACAGAAGTTACTATGGACCGGAACAATCTACTAAGACCTAGGCGACGAATTAAGGACTACGATGGGAAACTCGGAACATGGAATTGCAAATCGCTCTGCTTCCCTGGCTGCGATAGGATTGTTTTTTCGTTCCATCCATAATCTACAACGATCTTCAACCATGTTACTTCGAAGTCGTAGTACTGCAGGAAGTTTGCTGGACAGGACAGCGGGTATGGAAAAGCGGGCATCGAGCGGCTACTTTTTACCAAAGCTGTCGTACCACAAACGAGCTGGACACCGGTTTTGTGATACTTCTGCACCGTATCGAAAAAAATGACTGGTTTGATGGCAAATGCAAGCAGTTAGTAGAGGAGAAGCATGCAGCACGGGCGAGTATGCTGCAACACCGTACGAGAGCGAACGTGGAACGGTATAGACAGGCACGGAACATGCCACACTCTATTATTTGAAAGAAAAAACAGAGGGAAGATCGAGACAGCGAAGCAATAAAAGCACTGTACCGTGCTAACGACACACGCAAATTCGTTGAGAAGTTCAACAGCTCGCGCAAAGGCTACGTACCACAAGCTGATACGTGCAGAGACCTGGATGGCAACCTTTTCACAGGAGAGTGTGAGGTGATTGAAAGGTGGAAGCAGTACTTCGACGAGTACCTGAACGGTAATGTTACAGTGAACGAAAGCGGCTCGGTAATAAATCTAGGAACACGCGCAGAAGATGACAGGACCCCGACCCCAATCTTTCAGGAAGTTGAGGAGGAAATTGGTCGGTTGAAAAACAACAAAGCCGCTGGTGTTGACCAACTTCCAAGCGAGCTATTGAAATACGGTGGTGAAGCACTGGCCAGAGCGCTGCACTGGGTAATTACCAAGATTTGGGAGGAGGAATGTTTACCGGAGGATTGGATGGAAGCAATAGCGTGTCTCACCCATAAAAAGGTCGACAAGCTGGATTACTGCAATTATCGTGCAATCACGCTACTGAGCGCCGCCTACAAGTTGCTCTCCAAAATTTTATGCCACCGCCTATCACTAATTGCAAAGGAGTTAGTGGGGCAATACCCAGTGGGATTCATGGGTTCCCGCGCTACTACGGACCAGATTTTCGCGATTCAGCAAGTTCTGCAGAAATGTCGTGAATATAACGTGCTCACACATCATCTTTTCATCGATTTAAAATCAGCTTATGATACAATCGATTATGCACGAAAATGGATTTCCGGGAAAAATTGACGCGGTTGGTCAAAGCAACGATGGATCACGTGATGTGTGTCGTCCGAGTTTCAGGGACGGTCGAGTCCCTTCGAATCTCTGAGAGGGTTACGGCAAGGTGATGGATTGTCGTGTTTGTTGTTTAACATTGCACTGGAAGGTGTGATTTGAAGAGCTGGGATAGACACTAGTGGCACGATCTTCAGGAAGTCTGGCCAACTATTTGGCTTCGCCATCCTACCACGAGTTCAGATCGACGGGGTGATGAAAACGAGGTAGTAGACGAATTCGTGTATCTGCGCTCATTGGTGACCGCCGATAACGACACCAGCAGAGAAATATAAAGGCTCAATATAGCTGGCAATCGTGCCTAGGCAATCGGGACTCCGAAGGACGCTAAGATCGAACAAAGTTCGCCGAACTACAAAGTTGACCATCTACAAGACATTAATTAGACCGGTCTACGGCCACGAAACACGGACCTTGTTAGTGGAGGACCAACGCGCCCTTAGTGTCTTTGAACGGAAGGTGCTGCGTACCATCTATGGTGGCGTGCAGATGGAAGACGGAACGTGGAGGAGGCGAATGAACCACGAATTGCACCAGTTGCTGGGAGAACTTCTTATCGTACACATCGCTTGAATCGGTCGACTACGATGGGCTGGGCATGTCGTATGAATGTCAGACGACAGCCCTGTTAAAATGGTTCTTGAAAACGAACCGATGGGTACAACAAGAAGTGGCGCGCAACGAGCAAGGTGGATCGATCAAGTAGGAGGCGACCTGCGGGCTCTCCGCAGACAACGAGGCTGGCGAGGTACAACTATGGACCAATTACAATGGAGACAACTTCTTTGTACAGCAGAGGCCACACCGGCCTTGGTCTGATTGATAAGGTAAGGTAACGCTTATCTTCTGGATAGACGATACATTTTACTATAACAGTTTTGAAGAGCCTTCTGGGAGCAACCGATCTCTGATGTTAAATGGTTGACAGGATGACAGGTGTTGGCGGGTTTAACTACAACAAATACAACACCGATGCAGGGAACGCGAAGTTGGTCTATTTTAGCTGGTTCTATTCAAGTTTAGCTGATGCAAATCAAGTATAAAGTTGTTTTGAAAATAGACCTGAAGATGCCCTAACAGTATAAAGTATTCAGTGCTGTCAAATATATCATGCATGAAAAATTACTATTTGAAATTTACTGCCAAAGTTCGTTTGTAGTAGCTTTGTTTTTAGTTTATTTTTAGCTTCAACACATTATGCGATTGGGGCGACCCTGGCGTAGGGGTGAATCCATACCTCTCACGCCAAAGTCACGAGTTCAAATCTCACCCCCGGACAAGTTACGAAAATACCCAAAAAGGTATTTGAGTGATTACGACGGGAGATGAACCAGCCCAGGGCTGAAAAATCTAGATAATAAAGGTAAAAAAAAAACAATATTATGCAATTCTTGACACCAAGAAATGCATGTAGAAACCGAAAGCTAACTACCAAATATAGTTTTCTAATCACGTGCAATATTCTTCTTTGTAGTAACAAGACTTGTGAGAAAACTCAATTGACCGGTACAATCCAAATACACTTCGGTCCAGAAAGCTTTTATTGCCAACCTACCTGCTATGTTCAACTTATTTTACGCACCGACCCCTGGCAGCGTAATAAAAGTAAACGATTTTAATAATGGATCAACATCGAATTTCATCACCACATGCTCATGCGAATGCAAAGCAAGCAACATACATCTATTTCCGGGTTTCTAAGCTTTTTCTTTTACGGCGTATCGAAAAACCAATCTAAAGCTGCCCGGGTTTTATTTTTAAACAGTTACGTATTAAATTGGGGAAAAATTCCATAGATCGATATATTCGGTACGTTATTTTTCTCTCTCCAGTGATTGAGAACATGAAATCTAGGAAAAAGGATTTGAGCCAGAATTGAATGGCAGAGTATAAATAAACGAATGGGAAAGCTGATCATGTGGAATGTATGCGCATCATGAAACAACGAAGATTAAAACGACGGTCTCTGTTTCTCAGCATCATTTGGTCTTATCGCCGCTTTACAGACAGTTGACGGCTCAGTGACAGGGAATGGTTGAGAAATGAGACGTGGCCAATGGGATTTTTAAAATATATTTTTGGAGTAATAGGCATGCCAGAAATTTTGGAGCTTTCCTCGACGATGTCAGGCTTATGGCAACGAAGATGTTTTTCAACCATCGTCACAAATACACCGTGACGTGGGTAGATTTATATTTCATGAATTAGAACATTAATCATATTAGAATTTTTTTAAAACGGGACAGGACCGTTGGATGCTTCTTTGTTTCGCAGAATATCCATCATATGATCTATTTTTCTGGCAATTAGTTCCCCCAGAGCACGCTCATCAGTGGAGATTTCTACGGATTCATCATATGGGCCAATGCTGCTATAGCTCGGTGTTGATGAATAAGTCTCTGGATATTCAGTCGTATCGTAGTCAAAATTAGTACCTCCATTGTCAGGGATGCTTCTTATTTCCTCAAAACAGTAAGCACAAATCCCTCCGCAGCAGAAGCTTGTGGTTATCGCATACTCGAACTGAAATATAAAAGTTTTGAAAATGCCTAACCAAAATATTATTTATAAATACTAATACCTGTTGCCCCAAATGGCAGTAGGAACTCATAAAATGAGGTCCATAAGCAAAGTATTCACAATCACTAGCGTCGAGCACCTTCCGAAATGCACTTACACACAGTTCCGAGGTGTGGTCTCCGAAAACCAGCTGACAAAACAAAAGGCAAATCAACGTTGACTTCATTATAGCTTCCTACCTTGATGTGCTCTAAGAATTTACTAACTCCATCGTCCCGCCGAGATCTATTTATACGCCTCCAGAGGAATACTTAAATCTTACGATCGGTTTTACGATCCCGAAGGAGTATTTGCAATGGAAATTTAATCTTACAGTGACACCTGAGTCTGAGCCTACGCATCCATTATCCATTTGGTACGTGTCGGTGAAAATGTAAAGCAGGTTGCTGAATATTAAGTAGCTCAGCGATGATGGAAAACTTTCCCGATGTCAACCGTGATGATAAGGGCAGTGTTTTCCGTGTAGAACGTTAAAAAAGCGAAAGTGTCAGCATGTGAACCGTGTCGCCGCGGCAACTGATTTTGGAGAGATATCGCAGTTCCGCCATGGACTGGCACAAGTGATGACGATGGTGTGAACGATGTTTTGGTGTACGCTGCTGAGCGACGGTGAAGTGAGGCGGAACAGAAGGACGATAGTAACTTGAAACTTTCCAAGACTGAAAAAAAGGAGGGCTTTCATCTTCAAGGGTGTTCTTCCAGTTCATTTAATATTAACGAGATTGTGAAGGAATTGGAATAATTCGTTCTTTTGGGCGAAATAGTTGTCAGTTTTTATAAGATTAGCCTGAGAGTGTCAACCAAGTTGGCGATGAATTTAACACCCAGTTTGGGAAGACAATCCTAAAGAAGTGTTCAATACAAAGTTGTTGACGTACGAAAAAATCTGGTTAGTAGAAAATATATGCATAATTCTTTTTCAAAGCTTTGTTCATTGAAAGAAAGACTCCAACAAATTGAATAAAATTTCATAGAAATTAACTCCAAGGAAAATCATAAATAAAGATTGTACTCGAAAAAAAATGCAACAGACTAAATTGATCTAGGTCGGATATTTTTGGAACTCTCAGGGAAATAAATAAACACATAAAGGGTGTACGGAATCAAATATTCGGCAAAATTCGCCCGTTCAACCAATCATCTTAAAACTTTCAGGGAGTAAAATAAAACATGTTATGCATATTTTCCCATGTTTGTTTTTTTCAATTTTGATACCATATCCAAATGCACAAACCTTCTTCTTTACACTACTCATAAGGTCCTTTACAACATTTGGGCCAACTTTTTTTTGCGTGGCAATCTATTTTTTCTTCATATCTTCCTCCGATTTCACTTTCTTAGGATGCTTCCGAAGTGCATGCTTCATGGTGGGGTGCTCCGCTTTCCACACGAGCAAATTGCTTGCCAAATCATATATTTTTTGGCAAACTTTGAAATCTTCCGCTTTCTAACGTCCTCATGGACATCGGAATCATGATGAGCAGTGAAAAACTGGAGCCCCGGAACTGCCGGAAGTCTGCTTTTACATACGTCTGATCATCCATAACGAGGCAATGTGGTTTCGTCAACATCTGGGTGTAGAGCATCTGTGCACGTGTTTTACCTACCGTATTCTGCCGTTCATCGCAATTAGGCGCCTCTTGGACTTTGTACGTGTATAGTCCTTTACGTTTTTTTAGATCTTGCACGAAAGTTTTGGTTCTTCGTTTCTTCGTCACAACTCGAACTGAACTGTTGGGATTCCTCTTGAAAGCTTGAACTACATGCTTGTGATCCTTAACACTACACGGAGATCCATTTTTGCCACTTTTTTCTTTCCGATCGATGGTCAAACGTTCGTGGTACCGATTTAAAACATGAGACACCGTAGAATGTACCATTCCCAGCTTCCTGCTGAAAGATCCGGATTTTCGAGGTACGTGCGCAAAATTTCTTTGCGCCGCTGCTGTCCTTCCGAGTTCATCATCTGCACATCTGCTAGTGAAACTTAAACAGCGTAAACAAATACACATTGAACTAATTAGACCCTAAATTTCAATAAAAAATATCCATCGGGTAAAAAGTTACATCCACTTAAAAGTGGTGCAATTTTATTCCGCACAACCTTTATTAGCTAGGTTTATGCAAAGTTGGTTTATTCAACCTCCTCTCCTAGGCTGAATGCGTGCACCTTGAACTTAATGCTACCCAATTCTTCACAGATGGCTCAAAAATTGGAACAAAAACGGGAGCAGGAATCTTCGGCCCTGGGGTAGAAATCTCAGTGGCGATGGGAAACTATCCAACGGTTTTCCAAGCGGTGATCTTTGCTATAATAAAATGTGTTAACGTTTGTCTGAAGAGAATATATAGATATGCAAATATTTGTATTTTTACAGACAGCCAAGCGGCACTCAAAGCGTTAAGTAATTATAAATGTACATCCAAACTTGTCTGGGAATGCATTCTTTCATTGCGAAAGGTGTGCCAAGAGAACTCGGTGAATTTATTCTGGGTTCCGGGACACTGTGGCATTGAAGGCAATGAAAGGGCAGACGAGCTTGCTAAACAAGGATCAAATGCACAGTTTATTGGCCCAGAACCATTCTGCGGTATATCATACTGTGCCATAAAAATGGAATTAAAATCTTGGGAAGAGCAAAGGGTGATGACCAATTGGTTGGTCACCACAAAGTGTTCTCAAGCGAAAAGGTTTATAATTCCAAATGTTGCAATTAGTAAAAAGCTTCTGGAGCTCAATAAGAGAGTTCTTTGTACCTATACTGGGCTAGTAACCGGACATTGCCCGAGTAGATATCATTTGAAAAACATTGGCCAGGTTCAGAATGATATCTGTCGTTTCTGTAACATGGAACGTGAAACCTCGGAACATCTACTTTGCAGTTGTGATGCTGTGTACAAGAGCAGACTTAAATTTCTGTACAGTGGCTATATGCAACCTAAAGAAATTTGGACTGCAATTCCTAGGAAGGTGGTGGGTTTTATAAACTCAATTTTGCCTGACTGGGAGACGCGTCTTAGGCTGGTCACTTGACAAATGGTGATCTAGCTTTAAGATGCGAATTAGTATAGTAAACAGGGGTATATCACAAAAGTTCAACTCAGTGGACGCAGTGATTCTACGCCCAACAAAAAAAAAAAAATGCTACCCATCAAGTCCTGTACAACACTTGCGCCATCTTTCTTACACTGTTTCATCCTCTCTTTCTATAAATTCTTGTCGTTTTTTGAAGACCGTCCCTGTTTACCGGAGCTGGCCCTTCATTATCGCCCAGCATTTTTGTATTGGGCGAAGTTCTTGCGATTTGGGCCGATTTGCCTCCTTCGGCATAAAAAAAAACATCGTTGACTTTGTATCACTCTATCACCGGTTTCGCGTTATGGCCAGATCCGGCCAAAACACAGTGTCACTTTCGTGGGACCGGAGGAAGATTTTAACGCTTCTGGAGGCATTATTTTTTTATATATTTCGTTGTTGATGGTGTCGGTCGTTATGCACGGCTTACTGAATTTGCCACACCCACAGATCGCCTGCCACATCAAGTGCTTCTTTGCAAATTTGTCGACCTTCTTCTTCCGAAATTTCACCGGAACATCTAGGCGGGACTTGCCTTAGCTTACTTTAGCTTAGCTTGACTGACTGCACGTATCAATGGTTGCTACTCCGTGATTGATCAAAATCAGTGAAATTGCACATTGAATCAACCGAATGGGGCTGGGAATAATCGGCCATTCTCACTGTACACGTTTCAGTGATTCAATTTCTTTAATAATCAATAACGGCGCCGGCAACGTCCTTGCAATCAGGTGGGAATAGGGAAGGAAAGTTAGCTTTGCTGTGTAGGGACAGTGTTTACCTCTGCATCCCCACATAGATCACAGGAAGGAGGTTTTTCTATGTTAGTAGGGTAGGGGTCAAAGGATCAGGATTCACCTTGATAAGTGATGTGATCATATAATATAGTTCATACAATTCAGGGGATAAAAGGATAACAATTACCTGTTTTGCTCTGCGTTTTTAGAGCACTTACCGCCTCTCAATTGTCAAAAAATCCATTCCGGGATCTAACTGGTTGGCGTTCTCTCCGTACATTTCGGATACACAGTATCCCACAAACACCGATTTTCGGCAAACTTCTCGTCGTAAACCTGTTCCTCAACGGACCAGTACTATTGTCGATATTCCATTGCTGTAAATATCTTTCAACTGAACCACGTTTAACTCATCCAATCGCCGTTCTATCCGACCCTAATATTTCCTATTAGCAGAACATTTTCAAATTGTCCTTCTTTTTCACTTCGCGAAACTGATAGGGTTCGGTCTGGGCTGTTGAATTGGTTAAGCCATTTGGTTGCTTCCGCTGCCTCGGCCACGATGAAACTCTGACAACGGTCACCACCGGCGGCTGGGATCAGG
This sequence comes from Aedes japonicus, assembly GCA_034211315.2. Classification (NCBI taxonomy): domain Eukaryota; kingdom Metazoa; phylum Arthropoda; class Insecta; order Diptera; family Culicidae; genus Aedes; species Aedes japonicus. The sequence goes on from JASCZW010008523.1 coordinate 31,547, forward strand.
AACGGCGTCGACTGAGCACTTTCCATCTTGATTGTTATCTTGATGTCGCTTCGTTGGTCCTCATCCCGATTCGGAATTGTATAGAAATCCGACCGTACCAAAGCTATCAGCACTACCGTTTTGCTTCTAGCCATATCTTTACTTCGATGCGGAAACACTAGCAACACTCGAAAAAAAAAACGCGTAATCGGACATTTTATTAAATTATTATACCCGGGGCTTTTTGAAATGCTTGAAGAGCAACAGTAGCAGCACCATTACCACTCTCATTACTAAAATTTTCGAAAAAATTCACAAATATCGATTTATAACAAACAGAAAAAACGTGACAGCTCACGCAAAACTCAACCGACCGCGGGCAGCGCTTGCTGCGATCCATCGAAACATCTAGGCGGGACATGCCGACGAAAAACTCTAGGCGTGTTTGGTATCCGCTTTAACGTCTCGTCGTCTCTTACTTTGCATTTCGGCTGCACCAACCACTCGCGGTAAAGCTTCCTGGCGCAGTATTTGACCACCGTATTCTTTTTATCGGCTCGGTGAGGCGCATTCCTTATCGTGAAGACATGAAGTCCGGCCCGCTTCATTGTTTGCTGGATGAACCAGACGGAAGAATTGACCTTCTTGGCCACGTCCCAAATCGAATGGTTCGGATTGCGTTTGAAGTAATTTGTCGCCTTCCTTGCGTTCACGGGGATGGTCGTCTTCACTTTTCCTCCGATGTCAGCTCGCCCTGGCTCTTTTAAGTCTCTTTGAACGGTTTTACTACATGGGGCCCGGTCGAATTGTTGATTCTCAACTATTTCTCGATCTACCTGTTGAACTGGCCTGGATTTTCCACGCCCACGCCCATTTTTTTGACGAAGCACTTCTTGCTTGGAGGCCATCTCAATAACAGATTGTGACGAAATTTTGCACATGTAAACATTACAATCTAAACTAGTTTTACCAGAAACAACATTTCGGGTACATTTTTGAGTTCAATGTTCATATTGTGGCTTCCTGTGTTCACAGCAATGGCAGTTTATGGGAAATCGTTTACTAATTGACCATAAATATCCGAACTTTCAAGGCTTGATAGGGATTGTCGTTGAGAAATCCAAAGTCAAATGCATCTTTGGATGTTTCGATAGAAAAAAAACAATTCGTTTTTTTATGATGACCAGCTTCCCGTTAATTCAAACTTTCTGATCTTTTCAGAACCCACCCAAAATATCTTAAGTACTTGAAGTTTGGTAGCTTGAATGGTATTTTCGAAGGCATGTGCTGCAAACAGTGCACCGAAAAACTGTAAACGAAGAATTAATTGGGATTTCAAAGGAGCTACATTGCCATCCTGAATCTTGCTTCGAACATATAGGCATCCACCGCACTCGAGAAACAATGGATCTCGATCATATAGCTCTACTGTCTGTATCTCAGCAACAACTCAGTGGCAAGAGACCTCTCGAACCGTGTCTCAAGGTCAGCTCAAAGCCTGTCTACATTAAAATTCGGTTAGGATAATGTCAGTTTAAAAAATCTAGAAATAAATAACAAAAAAAAACCGATTCTCTTGGAATCGTCGATCCCAGCTCTTAGTTTCAAAGAGTTTCTGCTTAACCGGTGCCCAGTATTTTTCTATCGAGTGAAGTTCTGGACAGTTAGCCGGATTTGTTATTTCTGGCATGAATTTGACCTCTTATGCCTTATACCATTCCAGGGCGGATTTAGCATAGAAGCTAGAAACAAAATCAGATCAAAACAAACTGGAAAGTCGTTGTTTCTTACAAAAGGTAGCCTCCACTTTTGCAAACATTATTTCTCATACACATCCTTGTTGATAGAGACGAAACTTTTGGATTTTCACCAAAACTGTATATGTCCTGCCAAACCAAATACTTCTCTGGGAATTTAGACAACTTCTTTGTTCGAAAATACCTGGCTTTTATTTGTATTGCTGTCTAAAAAGCCAGACCCGGAAGCTGCTGAAGGTCTTCAAGGTTGTCCATTATGCTAAAAGATACAAAAAACAATTGTTTGACATGACTTTTTTTTTTCAAATGTGATTAAGATTTTAAAACATTGTGAGCCATATTTCGCACCAAAAGTTTGCAGCTTGTCTCGATTGTTTTTCACTTTGTGGGAGCGAACTTTTTGATTTGTTTCGCTTCCAGCCTTCCGATCCAGCAATATCGCGTACCGATAAATTCGGATTTTGCTCAACTACAAAGGGTAATGGGGGAATACAAGACGCCAGACAAAGTGTAAGCTGAATAAGGGATTCATGTTTATCTGGCAAAAGTCACGACAATTATGCCTTTCTGATGAAAATCGTCAGATCGAGATCAGCGAAGGTCTAATTATCTTCCGCCAGTCTACAGTGTATTTTCTAGCTATATTTTCAACAAACCACCAGACGGAAGTCCTCATGTGTATTGCTTACTGCATTTTCTGTGATGAGAGCGTTTCGTTGAAAGAAGATTCTTTATCCTTTTCGTGGGTTTCGTGGAGGTGATTCTTCTAACGGGTTTACACCCCCGTTTTTGGCCCTTCATACCACGGAATAGTGAGGATTACAGTAATGTACAGTTTGCCCTTGCCATTAGGAAGAACTGTACGCCATGACAAGTCCTGCACTGGTGGTGGCTCCCTATAACATTATCACATCACAGCACATTATTCAACCGTTGAGTTGAAATTAACCAACAGAGCACAATTATTTCTACGTAATGAGATACTATAACGTGTTTACTTAAATTTAAGTAATTTAAACTCAAATTTTCAGTACTTTTCGTTTTCCGTTAATATTTGCGTGAAGAAATTCAATTACAATGACGATTAGCAGCACTACCAATGACCGTATTGGCTATTCCGGGGCATCTGGAATGTCTCAGGATGGCCAATATAGTTATTGGTCCATTTTGAGGCTAGAAGTAGATTACTTATAGTGATTTTTCGTGGAAGTGCAAAGGATTTCCCGGCTTCCTTCAAAGCGAGTATAACGTCAACACGTTCCATCCCATTCCCTACTTGACCAGCTTTTGGGTACGGCCGGCGCCGGTATTGCTTTATAATGGGTCACCAGATTTTACACATTGAGGTAGTATGTTAGTCCCAAACATCATCTGTTGGTTCTTTGTGTAAATACAGCTGATCTGGTAATAACGGAGTAGCATGCGTGGGCGGTCAAGCATGCTCATGCTCATACTAAGCCCAAATAACATAACATCCCGTAGCCCTAACTAAGCAAATATAAAAGTTTTCAAAATTGTTGTCTTAGGAAATTGCCCTCAGATAGCGTCAAACAGTGAAAATTGATTTCACGGTGCACGACTCACTCTGATTTTCACATTCGACATACCACGAAATGAATACTGCTAAACAAATAAACATTTGTGAAACATTTGCATTATGCATAACTAGGCTATACCACCACTACATGCACCCCATCTCAATGGCCATCTGAGATTCCCCTTTGATCTCTGCTCTGTCAATTACTCCTGCCGAAAAATTAACCAATTGAAATATGATCTATTTGTACGGAAGTGTTATCCATTCGACAGCTATGAATCCGACCCTCGTAACATAGTCCCCTTCATGTTCCATTATAGCCAGAATATAAAAGAAAAAAAAATCATATAGAACCAAGAAGAGGAACGCTTGCCCATTCTGCACGGTCCCATAATGTCGCCCTGGGTGGAAGCGAAATTTCTCTTATGCTGTTTATATCAAAAGAATGGAAACGTCATCTTTGATTACGGAAAGAAACGCTCGTTGAGCTCTACTGAATGGCGGCATTGCGTGCCTTTCAACTGGTGAACCATGAGTCATGGCATAATAGCCATTCGTTCCTTGGCGGCGGCGACGATGATGGCTCCGTCTTAGACGTGGAAGCACTTTGCAATGTATGGGATTCGCATTTGAACTTGTGCACATACACACAAGGATAACTCCAAGGCTGGGGGGTAACAAAATAAAGCATAAATCGTTACAAACGGCTGTCGGGAAAAGGACACAGGATGTCGCTGTGCTCGAAAGAAAATCGAACCATAGTACTGAGTCATCTTTGCCATGTGTCGTCCTTCGTTCAAAACTCCAAGACAAGTGCGATATGGAATAGTCTTGGCTAGCAGGCAAATTAAAAAATTCAAGCTATTTTTCATTTCGCCGAAACAGTTTCTATATAAAACAACAAACACTTCCTTATTTCTTAAATTCCCTTCCAGCCGGCAGCCCGTTTCAGATGGGTTAGTAGGATTGTCACTTGCAATTGACCTACATATCTCGCTTGGTTTGACCCTAGTGCTTTTTTTTTTGCGCAGCTAGCAGAAGTGACAGCAGCATCAATGGGTGGTGAATGGGATACATTAGTAAGGAAAATAATGGAACATTTTGCCTGCACTTGTTCGTTTCATTCGCTAATGACACTTCCGTGAAGTGAAGAGATTGGGTGATTTTTTTTGTATGGAAGGCTTCGCTTTTGTTAATACGGCATTTAATGACCTTCAGATCAGTTATTTGCTGAATTGAGCTGGAACGAGATAGAAGTCATATGAACACGGACTTAAATCTGTTTTTTTTATATCATACAAAAAAAAATCTAGTATTTTCAAATATTTGTATTGTTAGTTACCTAACTTTTGGGTCGTACAAAATTGGGATGTCTCCGGACTTAAAACCAGCTGCCTTGTCTACTGAAACGTGGCCATCTGGAATACGCTTTCGTGAGTTTGAAGATGATGGTGCCAAAAAGCAGTTTTTTTTGGAGACCAGCACAAACAACGTTGAACACACCTGCTGGAAGCGAGACACCGACTGCAGTTCCAGACCTCAAGAGATAACTTCTGAAATCGCTTTTACCAACTGCTCACATGTTCAAACTCCTCCTGCATCGAATTGTCAAACAGCTATCAATCGCCTCTACATACATGCACAGAAAGTAGTTCACTACTCCCGGTAACAAGTTTACATAATAAGTCATTCCTTGTTTACTATCAAAACGTGGTGTTATGCATACGAAGACCAACGACCTTTTCTTTGCGGCAGCATCTAGTGACTACGACGTTATTGTGCTAACAGAAACCTGGCTGCGCTGTGACGTGAGCAATTCCGAATTGGCGACGAATTACAAGATTTACCAGTCAACTTCGACGAGGCGGAGGAATTCTCAGTGCAGTAAAATCCTGTTAAAAAGTATTCACGTTCGACTTAATGGAGGCAAGTCACTTGAGCAGCTCGCTGTAAATGTGTCTCTTGCAGATCGATCAGTCTTCGTGTGTGGTGGTATATACCTGAGACCTAACAGCGAACCCGGACGCTACGTTTGCATTAAGAAATATTGGACAAAATTTGCCGATTTTTCATGAGTTTACTTTCACCCGCACTGACAAAACTACCCGTGCAGCATCAATCATAGTAACCCACGAGTCAGCAGACAAAATTTGACAGCTCTATCAGTTGAACTCTAACCGTGATGGCAAAAACAGTGAAGCAACTCCGTTCAGAAGTGTGCGCGTTCAAAGAACGGCACTCCGCCGTGTTGAAAACGGACATCTTGCGGCGCTTCTGGACGCCGGATACGCCCGTTCCGGCATCTACAACATTTTGGCACTATTAAGGCCTGTACTCGAAAAAAATGCACCATTTTTATCCGTGTGTAACTTTTTTGTCCGTGGGTAAAAATTGCTGAAAATCTGGGTATAACTAGTTTGGAATGTATTGTTTACATGTGCAAAATTCGGTTCAGTGGTAATTGAGATGTCATCGAAACAAGAAGAAAATCGCCGGAGAATTTTGCTCGCCGTCATGGAAAATCCGACTGCGACCATGAGATGGATCGGAAGACAACTGGGAATCATCCGTACAACTATGTCTCGGGTGGTAAAATCGTTTAAGGAGTCCCAGTCGACCGAGCGGCGGGCTGGAAGTGGAACAAAATCGAAGCCAGCTGACCCCGTGAAGGCCCGGAAGGTGTTGGATTGTTTCAAGTGTAATCCGAATCTTTCGATTCGTGTGTTCCACCTGGTTCGTTCAGCAAACCATGAACTGAGCTGGGCTTTGTGTATTCAAGGTCCGCAAGGCACCGAACTGGCGTGGAAGCTGTATCGAGAGTGGTTAACGAAACCGATGTGTGTGGTCAGTGATGTCCATATCCTCAGTGTGATAGAGAGAGATTTTAAATTTTCCACACACTCTTCCTACCTCAACGAGAGCTCTTCTCTCTTGTTTATATTCACCACCGTGTTTGCATGCGGCTAGCGCATGTGAGTGGTTGTTGTTTTTTTTTTGTAGAGGGACTTTAACTACTAAGGTCATTCGTCCCTGCGCTTGTGAGTGGAAAAAAATGTTTTTATTCACACTATACTCGATCGCTCTAGAGTGAGAAGAAGAGCTCTGAAATTCACAGAAGCGAATGCAGTTAAATTCCCTGACGCGTGCGCCCCAGTGAGCTCACTGGCGTGGCCGCTTCTGCTAATATACAGCTGTGATTGCAAATTCGCTTTGACGCTACATAACAAAGGAAGAAAGAATAATGTTTCTTCCCGCTTCCTTTTTTCGGACATTTTCTGCACCTCCGACGATGTTTTAACTTTCAATCGCACCAGCGAATCACAAAAAGAGCACTGGTGCGTCCTCGCCCCAGTATACGCGGCAGTGATCGCAGGCGAGAGCACGTGGGCGAAGAGAGTGTGGTTCACTCACTCCAGGTAATCCCATCACAGGCGCACATTAGCACTCTGTCTATTTTTCACCGAATAAAAGAGCACTTTGCTTTATCTGAGGTGAGTTATGGTTGTATCCTCTGTGAAGGTACAAATCTCATGCACCGGCGTAACATTAGTGCGAAATGCCATCTCTGTGTGTGGTTATGGATGACGAAACCTACATCGAGGCAGACGCAAAGCAGATACCGGGTTTGATGTTCCGGAAGACATAAGGAAGAAAAGAGTGGACAAATTCGCAAAAAAATACTTGCTCTGGCAGGTCATATGCCCATGCGGTAAACTGTGTACCATCAACAGCGAAATTTAACGCACCGAGTGCCTCCAGAAGCGTCTGTTGCCCCTCCAGCTGTCCCACGGAGGCCGGACCTGGCATCATGCCATTACACGCGATCGACGTTGGATTGGTACAGAGACAATAACTTCAACCCCGCAAATTCACCAGAGATTCGTCCGCTGGAAAGATTTTGGGCCATAATGAAGGCCAAAGTTCGAAAATCGTCCAAGGTGGAGTTGAAGAAAGTATGGATGTAAGTGACCAAAATGGTCGGCTCCACCATTGCACAAAATGTATTGAGGGGTCTTAAGAGAAAGGTGTCAGCTTCCAGCGATGTAAAGAAAATTGAATAAAGTAATTATGCCGAAACATAATCCATATGTATTAGTTCATTCTCTGAAAGTTTCAAGAAAATCTGATTTAAAATATTTTTTTGGCAAACACTTTTGTGAATTTTTTTTCGAGTACGCCTTAGACAACAATCAGAGCATTGAAAGAAAGCCCAGCTCCTGGTGGCCGACGACCCTGAGCAACAAGAAGCTTCATAGGGTGCTGAAGAGGAAGACCGAGGGAAAAGTGGCTGCATTGCTGCGCGCGCTTGTCCGGGAGGTCGGTTCAACCGGCCAAACAGTGGAAAAGTACCTGGCGAACATGAACATATATGTCAGGAAGCGGAAGTCGCGTCCACTGGCTTCGGAGCTGCAAGCAATGACGCAGCGGCAGCGGCTGAATAAGATGGTGAACTCGATTTTCCCGGCGAATCGCGACGTGGTGGTGGTGATGGATGACGAGACCTATCTCACCCTGAATGGCAGCGACTGGCAGGGCACTTCGTATTTCACTTCCCCCACGAAGAAAGTGAGCTCCGAAGTTAAGTTCATGTCACACACCAAGTACCCCAAGAAGGTGCTGGGGTGGCTGACAATCAGCGAGAAGGGGATTTAAAAGCCGCTCTTCTTTCACTCCGGACTGGTCGTGAGCGGGGAAATTTATAGTACGAAATGCCTGCCGGAAGTTGCGTCGTTCATCAACAAATACCATAAGGGCGAAGACGCGGTGTTCTGGCCGGATCTGGCGTCAGCCCACTACTCGAAGCGATCGTTGGAGGAGATGGAGCAGCTGAATATCGATGTGGTACCCAAGTCGGCGAACCCGCCCAACGTCCCCCAGCTATGTCTCATCGTGAATTTCTGAGTCAACCTGAAGCGTAAGATCTACTCCAACAGTTTTGTCGCGAAAAATGAGGGGGAATTGATAAATACTACAAAGAAAGAACTCAAAAACATGCATACACGCATGTTTTCGTCCGCCATAGCGAATGTTTTGGTTAACTGCCGGAAGGCCGCTCGCAAGGGCGTAGATTTTTTTTGCAAGTAAGCTTAAATAATTGCCTTCCCTGGGAAATTTATCGAAAGCAATTATCTGCCTTAGCTTTATTATATCACCATCCAAAAAAAGTCATTTTTTTATGCAAACGTTACATCCGGCATTTCGAAGCTGCCTTACAGATTTCAAATGCTGCCGCTGTAAGTGATACTGTTATGATTGTTGGCCACTACAACTTTCCACAGTTGTCGTGGTCTTTCGGCAAAGATATTGAAGGTTACTTACCAACAAACGCTTCCTCTGAGCAGAAACTTGCGCTAACTGAGAGCATGCTGGCCAGCGGACTTCAGCAAATTTGTGACATCCGTTACATCAACGAAAGATTGCTTGATTTGGCCTTCTTGAATAATGGCACGATTGAGTGATTGAAGCCCCTTTAACCATTTTAAAAACTGATCGCCATCATAACCCATTCGTCCTATGGTTAGATATACGTCGATTTGAGGAGCTCCAGCCATCGATAGCCTATGAACAGCACTTCGATTTTAACCGTTATGATTACAATGATGTTTGTGACGAATTGAGCTCGGAAAACTGGGGACATCTTTTCAAAGGATGCCACGTTAATCTAGAGGTCTCTGTTTTTTACAACGAGATGCTTGATTCCTTAAGCCGACACACTCCCGTTCGCAAAGCTTTTGAAGGATGTTTCGATAAAAATTTGGTCGACTTCAACTTGACGCATTTCCTTTCATCGTGCATTAAAAAAAATTGCACACCCCTCATTTTGAAGATGTGTGCGTCATGGAGAAGAGAAGCAACGCATCAAAATTTTGCACGTGCATGGCGAAAATCCAAACTACTCTCACGCCAAGTTGGCAAAATTGTAGAAAAGTTGAATGGGGGGAAATCGAAAGTCGGAGGCCACAGCGACGGCAAAAAGAGTTGCCCGTAGTTTCGAGCGGAACACCAACCTCTGCGACCGAGATGTCGCAAAGAAGCTGAGAGTGGCGCCTTCAACCGTTGATAGAGCTAAAAAACAAGCTGGGCTGTCGACTTACAAGAAAGTGGTGACTCCAAATCGCGACGATAAACAAAACACGTCGGCCAAAGCACGATCGCGAAAGTTGTACACGACGATGCTGACGAAGTTTGATTGCGTGGTACAGGACGATGAAACTTACGGCAAGGCAGCCTTTAAACAGCTTCCTGGACAAGAATTTTATACGGCAACCGGACGGGAAAAGATGGCAGATATTTTCAAGCACATTACACTGTCAAAGTTCGCGATATCTGGTGTGGCAGGCCATCTGTACCTGTGACTTGAAGAGCAACGTTTACATTGTGACCGGAACCGTCAACCAGGAAATTTATCTGGGCGAATGCCTACAAAAACGTCTACTGCCTTTTCTGAAGCGACACAATTGTTCCGTTCTATTTTGGCCGGATTTGGCATCTTGCCATTGCGGAAAAAAAGCCACGGAGTACGTTTAAAAAAAAACAACGTTCAAGTGTTGCCCAACAATATTGGGCCATCGTCAAGCGGAACCTTAAGAAGACTCAAAAAGCTGTTGTGAGCGAGAAACAGTTGCAAACTGGCGTTCTGCGGCGAATAAAGTGGACAAGGAGACTGTTCAAAACCTTATGGCAGGTGTTAAACAAAAGACCCAAAAATTCGCATTCGGTAAAAAGGAAGCTTAGCTGAATATTTCTCCTGTATTCTGTATTAACGGAACTTGAAAAAGAAATCTCATCACAAGCCATGGCCAATTATGTTACCGAGATCTACAACTACATTAATTTCCCAGTCGAGTGATTTTTGGTGAAATTAAATTGGATAATATTTTATGATGTTAGAGCACTACATAGTTGATCGAAAATTGGCTAGTTTCGATCATTTTGTCTATACCCTGTAGTTCTGAGATGGTAATCAATGGTCAAGTACAGTATTTGCAAATAGTAAAAATGCTTCATGTCATGATCGTTTGCACCTCAATATCAACATGAGTTACAGTTGAACATGTTATCAACGGCTGCATAGTAGGCCTGATTACAATTGTATAAAATGTTAAATCTCATATCAACAACGTCAAATTTACTCTGACGAAGAGAGTTTATGTTTCTCGAGCAAGACTCTATAGGATTAGAAGCGAAATTATAGAATGGATAAGCCCGTTGTAGTACGGTTTCTACCAATAATTTACATTTACCGACTATATGTAGATCAAAAAGTAGTAGTTTATTAAACCTGATAACTGATTTATGTCGATATAGGCACATTCAAAATGATATTGAACCTATACGAATCATATATCAATGTTCCGGTCCTAAGTTGCACTGCATAAATGAAGTATCCATACAAACCAACATGCTCCACACCGTACATCATTGCATTCTGTGTTTATTTTAGTTCTCTAACCAAGCACCTTAATACAAATATACATCGGACGGTAGATACAGAACAAACCACCTCGAGCGAAAGTTCTCTAGAGCATACTAATAAAAAAAACAGCAATACACAAGAAACAAGCAAAAACATGAAAATCCAATTATGAAACATACAAAAAATATGACTCGGTGCTCGGAACTCTATGTGAAAGATAGAGTGTACTATATATCAGAATATGCTAAAACAAATAGAAACATGATGGTCGATGGAGTAACATCGGTTTCCTGTATGGTGCTACACGAAAACCGACGAGCAATTTTATCCACCTCTAACAACTCCCAACTTCTGGGGTGGGAGGGAATTTGGGATTTGGTTTCAAGCATTTCACATACCTTTTCAATACGAGACGAGAGCTGTGCTAAATTCGTTGTAGTTCAGAATTCACCAAAGGTTCACAAAGCGGGCAAAGTTTTCTCATGCATTTTACGTGGATAGGTTCGAGTTTTGGTTGCAATTCGTATCTTGTTTCATTGTGTTCAGCTCCATCAGATCTTCTGTATCACACTTCTAACCTTAGAAGGGCTGTAGGGTTCGGATCTAATTTCGTGACTCGCTAGCTTAGGATAGAATCTACAAGTGTTTGAGCTTCTTAAGTTCTGCAGCTTTGTTCAGCATGTTATTTTCCTGTCGCTCAGAATGAATATATTTGATAATGAACTGTGTTAACTGTAATATTAGGTGCTTAGAAAATGTTTAGAAGACATCATAAGTATATCCGTCGTATTATTTGACTAATTTAATAATTCCAACTATGTTTTCTCCTTGAAACATGCGCTGTTTAACACATAATTCATCATATTGAATCAATCATTGTGTTTTTATGAATCAAACGTGGTTGTGCAAGAGCTGATAGAAAAATGGTCGCTGTCGTGAAAAGGATGTCGCAATGAACAAAATAGCGAAACGTTTCGGAACTCATCACTAGAGTGTAAGATCTATCATCAACAAGATTGGGGAACAGTTCGAATCTCATCTCCGGACAAGTTACGAAAATACCCAAAAAGTATTTGAGTGCCTACGACGGGAGATGAACCAGCCCAGGGCTGTAAATCTTGAAAATAGGGGAATAAAAAAAACTTTTAAAATAAGTTTGGGGAACACTACTCGTTCGATGAGCTGCCAATAAGAAGATGAAAACTCCTCGACCACTAAAAATCCACTGTGTCTTAAGCCCTGGACCCTCCCAGGCCACCTTTCGGTATTACTTCGAGGAGCGGGCTAATTTGCTTGTTAAGCACCCACAATGTCTAACTACGTAGGGCTTTAGTAGTTAGGTGCTCCCTGCGACCTGTCGTTGGTCGTTTCGCCATTTTTGTTGGAGATCAAGGACAATCTGAGAGGCTGCTATGCATACCGCGTCCCAGATGTCCCGGTCTTGGCACATCCTCTGGACCAAATTATCCGGAGTCGTGTCGTGACCGCTTACGGCTATCATGCCGGATCTCGCGCCGTCGAAGCGAGGACATGCGAAGAACACATGTTCCGCGGTTTCCTCAACTCCCGCGCACTCGGTGCATGCCCATATTTGTGCAGATATTGTCTAAAGCAGCCGTGGCCTGACAAAATTTGCGTTAAGTGGAAGGTCACTTCACCGTGTCGCCTACCAACCCACCCGGTTAATTCCGGGATTAGTCAGTGGGTCCACCGACCTTTGGTGGAGTTGTTCCATTCCCTTTGCCACTTAACCATAGATGCGGCTCTAGTGGTGTTCCGAATACCTCTTGTTCCACGTTGTTCGAAGCACTCTACATCCTCTTTTATGACCATGCCTATTGGCATCATCTCCGCTAGGACGCAGACCGCGTCGCGTGATACCGTTAAGTATGGAATAACCACTCTTAGGCACATAAGCCTGTGCGTACTCTCTAGATTACTAGTGTAGCTCTTGGTACTCTAGGCGGTGATCCATGCCCGCCCACCGTACCTAAGTATGAACAGGGCGATAGTGGCCAGGACATTACGCTTACTCCCTTGCACCGCCAAGCTATTCGACATCATGCGGGATAATGCCCATATAGCCACAGAGGCTTTCTTGCAGGCGTAGTCGGCGTGACTGATAAAGTACAGCTTATCAACGATCATTACCCTAAGATACTTCAAAGACCTCTTCGATTCAATTGTGTAGTTACCTGCAGTGATCGTCTCATCGATATTCGGTGATTTATACCGTGACCTCAGTCTTATGGTGGGCTAGCTCCAATATCCTGGAACTCATCCATCTTTCCACAATGCCAATGGAGTGCAAGGCTGTTAGCTCCACCTCTTCAATGGATTCACCACATATCTTCAGGGTGATGTCGTCCACGAACCAGACTATCTTCACCCCGTTCGTGAACTCAAGCCGTAGTACCTCATTGTACGTCGTATTTCATAGCACCCGACCCAGGATTAAATCTTGTGGGACGCCTGCGGTGATCTGAACACGTTTCTTGCCTACCTCTGTGTTATATACCAGTACGCGATTCTGGAAGTAGCTTCCAAGAATGGTGTTCAGATACCCAGGAACCTGAAGGAGTTGGAGCGAGTCGGCGATAGCCACCCAACTGGCGCTATTTAACGAATTTCTCACGTCAAGGGTGACCACTGCACAGTATCGTACTCCTCGCCTCTTGCGCTGGATTGCCACTTCAGCCGTCTTGGTGACGGACAGGATGGCATCCACCTTCGACTTCCCTTACGGAAGCCAAACTGGTTATTAGACAGACCGCCTATGCCCTCCGTGTATGTTGTCAGTCTGTTGGGGATTATTCTCTCGAGCACTTTACCCGCTGTATCCAACAGACATATAGGTCCATATGCCGATGGATCCCCTGGTGGCTTCCCTGTCTTTGGTAGCAACACAAGGGTCTGAATTTTCCAGGAGTCCGGAAGGACGCCTCGTTCAGATACATTTGCTTCACCACCCTGAACATTTCGGGATCCAGAAAGATAGCCGTCTTGATGGCCAGGTATCATCCGGTCCAGCGCTTTGTTCACCTTTAGCGACTTTGGTATCGCAATCAGTTCTTCGTTCGTCACCGTCACCTCGTCACCGGCCCCCGTTGTGCTGTTGTCAATGCCCACGTGGTCACGGGTGTTCGGCTGAGCCGCCACCCATTCTGTTGCTATGACAGCGTTAAGGTCTGGGATACTGGAACGCTTGTCATGGGATTCTATCGGCGTCTGATCGCGCTTTTTGCATCCTCCGTCTTGCGTGCAGGCATGTTCTTCGGAGGTCGGCGATCGACTCCGTCCACCAATACACCGGCGATCTTCCATTCCTCGGTTTGAATTCCTCGGCTTGGTCGCATCGCACGCTCGATGTAAGTGTCATAACGAGTCGTTCGCCGCAAGGTTCTTGGGCTTCGCGTAAGTTTCGTCCTCCTCTCAAGCGCCTCTTTAAATGTCTACTCAAAGAGCCTAGATACACGAATTCGTCTACCACCTCGATTTCATCACCGTCGATCTGAGCTCGTGGTAGAATGCTAACATTATCTTCTCGTGAGCCTCTTCATTTCAGCTATTTTGTCCTTAACGCATTAATGGCAAGCCAACTCCTACGAGCTTCAGCCTTAAATCTGATGTACGTTTCCGCCATCGTCTCAAATTGTTGTGTAACGATATCAACGTGGTCGGCGAAGACAATAAATTGGACGGACTTCCTGAAGATCGTAACACCCGTTTCTATCCCCGCTCTTCGAATCACAACATCCAATGCAATGTTAAATAGCAAACACAACAATCCATCAGCTTGCCGTAACTCTCTATGTGATTTCAAGGACTTGAAAAGTGTCCCTGAGACTTCGAAAAAATGTGTCGGATAGCAGCATTGAACATTGCCTCTGGTCATAAGCTTGGGGTAGAATGTTCATTGAAAAAGGCGTTAAGGTGGAGGCCATATGTAATAAAACGGAAGTTTTGGAGAAAGTTGTTAATCCAGGTGTCCGGTGAATGTTTGGAAGCAACCATTACGTAACCATAGTAGCCAAGAGATAATATGGCAGCCTTGCCAAAGATAATGGCCTCGAGTTCACTGGATCTCAATCCACTGGACTATATTGTCTGTCATATATGCTTAAGGTGGTGGGCGCATCAACATTGTAATTTAAGTCTGTAATCCAGGTAAAACCGGACAAGATCGCAATGGAAGGCAGTGCGACGCCTGTGATGGGTTTGAGAAATGGTTGAAGCTGGTCAATATAGTTAAAGGGTGAGTTATTCCAAAACACATGCTGTAATGCCCGTCATGTAGTTTTAATTTGCATTTGCATTGTAGTTACCCTAATGCACATTTGTTGCAAATCAGTCAAAGTAACTTTAGTTCAACTCAACTAAGTCACAATCAAGTTACTGCAACCAATAATGACAGATTCGTGTTGCGTTGAGGTATAGTTTGTAGTCTACAATCTTTGCTAGACTTTTTAATAGTCATTAACGACTGTTTCAGAAAGTATAAGCACACCTTATTTTAACGGTCACTTTGAATATAATGAAATATTTCAACATGTTTTGGCTGCGTCCTTTTGTTTGCACATTTCTGAATGACATAGCATCAAAAAAGTGCTCAGTTTTGTGTTACCTATCAAAATGCGCGGTCTTACTCCGGAACAACGAAAAAGTATCGTGCACAAATGGTGCACTGTGAGCGGACTCTCCCTGGAGAAAATTGGCCAAGGAAGAGGGTGTAAGCGTCGGAGCGGAAAATATAGAAAACAGTGTACGTTTGAAGATGCGCCGAAAAAGATGGTCGGAAATCCGGTCCTGTTAGTCCGGATATCGATAAAAAGATCAGGGATGCCTACAAGCGAAAACCAGCGACTTCCGTTCGGGATGTTGCGAAAAAACTAGGGACCTCGTCGAGTAACGTCATGCGTGCCAAAGAAAGACTTGGGCTAAAAACATACCGGAAGCAGAAAAAACCCAAAAGGAACCCAAAACAGGCCGCGTCCGTGAAACCACGGGCCCACAAACTCTACGATTCGTTATTGTGTAGAAATTCTGGGTGTATAATAATGGACGATGAAACGTATGTGAAACTAGATTACAAAACGCTTCCCGGACCACAATTCTATACTGTAAGCGAAGACAAAGACATCCTCGAAACGGAGAAGGCAATTTTTACCGAAAAATTCGGTAAGAAGGTTATGGTTTGGCAGGCAATATGCGAGTGTGGTAAAACATCTAGTCCGTACATCACAACGGAGACGATGAACACACAGAAATACGTTAAGGAATGTCTCCAGAAGCGATTATTGCCGATGATCAGGCAGCACGAAGGTCAAGTAGTATTTTGGCCTGATTTGGCGTCATGTCATTACGCAAAGGACACTTTAGAATGGTACAAAAGTCAAAATGTATGTTTCGTGCCGAAAGACATGAATCCGCCGAACTGCCCCGAACTGGAGGCACGGCCAATCGAGACTTTTTGGGCTTTAACCAAAGCAAAGCTTCGAAAATTCATAAAACCAGCGGACGAGCATCCCAAAATTTAAAAAGATTGGCCAAAAGTGGTCAAAATGGCGGGAAGTACCACTGGGCAGAAGCTAATGGGTCATGTTCGAGGAAAAGTTAGGAGTCTTGGCTATGATTAAATATTTTGATTAAACGAAGTAAAATATCATATAAAACACAAACACAAATATGATTTGCCAAATAAAAGTTATTAAAACTAAAAAAACATGACTTTTTTGTTATTTTGAAAGTGTGCTTATACTGTCTGGAACAGTCTATACGATGGATTCGTCTTTTTGCTCATCACAAGAAGATGTTCAGTCTCCGGATGTCATAAAACAGTCCGATGATGATACAAGATGAAAAGCGGCTAAATGGATTTCCTATGGATTGTGAAGTCAGTACTGTATCAAATACATTCCTCAACTTGACATTTTCTATCAGATTGCTCTGAAATCGATTATAAACCAAAAATAAATGTTATACCCTAAAGAATTGCAGAAGGCAGCAAAAAAAAAAATCGGCAGAACTCAAAGAACAACTTCTCTGATAACACAAAAACAATGCGAAGACAAATCGGTTATGGAATGAAAAATTTAAGCTGTCATAGATGGTTTTAGCGTTATATCTCAAAAAGTCTTATTTGAGATTAATTATATTCTCCTTCAAAGATTATTGCCGTACATGGTCATAGAAAATTATTTTATTTCCTGATTGTTCATTTAAGGAAGTTTTAAAAATAATTCCTCGAATCGAGGAAACAACGCCCAATAGGACCTTAAAGTTTGTTGGTCTAGATTTTTCTTTTTGCTTCATCCGCATAAGGCTGGCTCGAAGGTATGCAGCGTAGCTGCCTCGTTGCTCAGGCATTTTTTGTCGTCTGTGCAGAGATGATACAGCTCAACATTGGTTGAACTACGGGGCTACAATCGTGTACTTTATCCTGGATGGAGTGGGTGAGCAGAGTGGCTTTATATTGTGAAAAACAGAAACCATGCATCCTTGCAATTTTACAGCGAGATATTTTTTTTTGGCTCGGATGGTGTCGAATGGAGTGTTTTATCACTTCTCTGGGGCTATGATTTTCGAACTTTCTAACTTATACCTTGTTTTTTCTCATCGGCAACGCAATTCTCAGGAAAATAAAAATCAGTATGTGAATTATTGATGGTATTTATGTTCTACACTTGAAAAAGTAGCAAAACAGCCAGATAAAGCAATAAACATCAAATCGAATTTACCAACAAAATCTTACACAACACCTTTTGGTTTGAACAAGCTACCCTACGACAATTTTCTCAAGTAGATCTGCATTATAGCTGCCTGACCGTACCTTTATACTTGAGTGCAGCATTTACATCAATTTACATTTTTATTGTCGGATTGTTCCGCTGTGCAAACAAATGAAACAATTTCCGGAAGCCAAGCAAATCTGTTCGTCGGACAACTCCATTCTGCCACATTGATGGACTGACTGGAAATGTAACATACACAACATAGAACCTGGTGCATCCGGCACCGGCACCGGCCAATCAATTTTTAACAACATTGCAACGGACACCTATAAATGGCACAAGCGGATGTCAATTATACATGGCATATATGACCCGACAAAAATTGGTTTACTTGTATTACTAGATTAGCACTGCTCACGGTCTGTGAAGCTTAGCTGAAGTAGCAACATAGTAAAATTTTCACTCATCGACATCGGAACTATATGGAGCTGAATAGAAGGCGAATATATATTTTTTATCAGACGGCAGTTGAACGTATAAATTTGAAACCCGCTGATATGCACTACCAGCATCCTGGAAAAACCTGGAAAGTTCGAACATTCAGTAAAGTTGTTTATAAGGTTAAGAATTTCGGAAAATGGAGAGTATAATTCAATCACTACGCAGCGCTATGGCATGTAAAACAGAGCTATTTTGTAACAATTTTATATTGATATCTCGACCACATAGAAAGCTTAACTCTTCAGCAAAGGTTCAGAAGATCTAGGGGTTTCGAAAGGTGGAAGTATGATTCGGAATTCGGTCAATACATATCGCCAGTGACATGTACAGGAGAGCATTTTCGAAAGATTTTAAATAGTAGAACCTAGAATATTCGAACCTTGAGAAAAGTTGTTCCATTCCAAGACATTCGGAAAGGCGGAGAGTATGGTTGTGAATTCGGTCACTACGTGGCGCTATTGTGAATGAAAAACAGAGTATTTTCAATGACTTTATATCGTAA
>JASCZW010008524.1:0-49981 GCA_034211315.2 Aedes japonicus
CGCCATAAGTTATGAATGCTGGGAATTTTTTAGATTCTTTTCCAAAAGATTTTCTCGGCTGTCCTGTATTGGTATCGAGCAGCAAAGTACATCCCATTTGTAGTGGCTACATGATAAGCATGGCCGAAACAACGCTAAAATTCGGTGTGCCTTAAGGTACACCTTCGAAACCCTTGTCCACAGCAATAACTTGTAATTTCGTCCACAGCGGTTTTCTTCGGTACAATGATAAAGTCTGTATCCACATTAATCCAGACACCTTCAAATCATTGAAACTTTTGAAATATTGCACGTAGGAATAAAAAAATTCACTGTGGTATACTGCCGTTCTACGCATAACTGTCCCATGTTGCAAAAATTGTAGTTGAGAAAAAAGCGTTTTATGTTTTGCATCACTATTGTGTAGTGCTGGTAACATTCGAGGCAAAACCCGCAAATTTATGATTGGCATTTGAAGATATCGCTGAGTTTCGATGGAATCTGTGGTATTACAAACAATAAGATTATTTTTGTATGTAAAATACGAGGTGAAATATTCAGTGGGACTGACATGCGTAGAATCTTGCCTTGCAGCAGAAAATTCTAGGCATATCAGTCGCTTGATGTATTGATGGATCGTTGGCGATAGAATTTACGTTTTCAAATAGACATATCATGTGCATTATTGTTTATGCTCCTATCATGATTCTGAATATTTTTTAACACCATATCATCGTTAGAAACACAGTTCCTTCAATTTCAAATGGTGGCTTATATAGACAATTTAATGTCAATGTTTTCATGTCAAAGTCATTGTTTAAGTTTTCATATAAGCCCCTTATCAATGCTGAGTGTCGAGTTGTTTCTACACCCAAAATAAAAAAGCAAGATTGTAATGCAATTTTGCATGATTTGGTTTCATTTTTCGTAATAGATCGTAACTTGGAGAGAAAATGCAACATTGGTCGTGGGCAAAAAAGCAACACATCAATTCGCTTAGAGAAATTCAATGTGTGCGTGAGGTTGCGCAATTGATTAGTAGTAGTAAATTCAATGGCTCTCAAAAAAAAAATAAGATCTCGATCCGCAACTGAAATTCGAACCGCAGCCGTCAGCGTGACGGCTCTTCATTGTAATTATCTACCCACCACAACAAGTTGAGGTGATTGGAATAAAAGCCCTAGAGTTGCTTCGGTTGTCGAGGCACTCAACGTTACAACAATGAAGCAAATGTCGGTCGCACACACTTACATGGCTTCGTTTATTTCATAAAGCGCATGGTGACTTGATGAGGGGGAGATGGGAGTGTGATGACGAGTTAAAATAAAAATAGAACACTTGACAGCGGAATAGCAACTGTGGTAAATGGCGTAGCGGCATTATGTGTCATTGTCTCACCCATATTGAAAAGTAGTTGATGGTTGAACAAAAACCCAACGGTTGCTGCGATTGTCGAGGCACTAAGTACACAGCGATAATCGCTTGCACACACTTGTATGGCTTTATTTAAACCATAAAAAGCTTTGTGGATCATGATGGTCAAAATTGCCTTTTCAGAATCAGGCGGATTTCTCAAGATATGCAAGCGCAGCGATATGACTTGTATGCCTAGATTTTAAACATTGGACAATCTAACTTGATGTTTTTTTGATAGAAACTCAGAACAAAGTATATAATTTTTTGTTTGTATGACCAAAAGCAACATGGGACAGTTATGCGTAGAACGGCAGTATAGCTGAGAGTCTATGATGAAAATGATTATGATTGATGTTTACATTTCATGTTTAGTATTCAAGATGGCGACGAAAGAAAAACAAGTGCCTGAGCGAATTTTGTACGAGCCAAATCCTGTCTTGTCAATACCGGACCTTGCAAAAACATTGGATTTGCCTAAATCCACTGTTCACGATGTACTCAAATCATTTTCGGAACGTTTGACGGTGGAGAGGAAACCGAGAAGTGACAAAAACATTGGACGCGCTGATCCTGTCATGGCCCGAAAGGTGAAAAGAATATTAACGAAAACCCCAAATCTCTCCATTCGAACGGTGGCTCGTAAAATAGGGATGTCGCTTGGTTTTGTCCAAAAATCAATACAACGTTTGGGACTTAAGTCGTATAAAGTAAAAACAGTTCCAAATTGCAACGACAAACAGACAGGCCAGTGCAGCAAAATCTCGTTGAGGCATCTGATTCAAAGTTTCAGGGCCGGCTTTTTTATTCTGCTATGGCCACAAATGCTACAGCTGAGCATTTCCAGAACGAAGAAGGCATCGCAATTTCCCAAAAATACCTTGTGTGGCAAGCTAATTTGTACGTGTGGCAAAAAGAGTAAATCTTTCGTCACTACAGGCTCACTCAACAAGGAGATCTATCAGTAAGAGTGTCTGCAGAAGCGATTGCTACCCTTCATCAAAAGTCACAAATAAAAACCTTTGTTCTGGCCCGATTTGGCATCATGCCACTATGCTAAAACTGTGATGGAGTGGCACCAAGCAAATCAAGTGAACATTGTACCAAAAACCTCAAACCCGCCAAATTGCCCAGAGCTACGACCAATCGAGAGATATTGGGCTCCGCTGACGCGGAAGCTTTCCGGAAAGAATCAAGGAATCAAAGACATCAAACACTTCTAGCAAATTTGTGCAAAGACGGCTTCTACGATTTCTGAAGAGTCTGTACAAACCCTAATGGACGGAGTCAAGCGCATAGTTCGAAAATTTTATGCAAATACCGAATAACTATGTTTTGTCTTCACGAATTGATAAAACGCATCCCATGAACCTGAAATAAACAACTACGACGGAAATATAATGCGAAATTTATGTTTTATTCATGTTTTGAGGTGTCCGGATTATTGCGGATATAGACCTTATAATGCACAGTGGGCAAGAACTGATGAAAACTAAGGAAAAAATCTGTAATTTATGTTGCTTTTAAGTGCGGCTAGAAAACAAGGCCATTTCCGCTTGGAAATTGTCAGGGAAATCGCATGGAACTAGTTTCAATCACCACACAGATATGGTTGTGGAGCTAAAGATATTTTACTTACTTCCCCTTATATTTTTGAATAATTTATAGACATCCTTGCACGGAGAGGCTCAAGATCAACAAAATAATGCAATCCCATGTGCGACTCTGGAAAATCGAATAGAAGCTTTGTAAACGTAGATATGATTGCTGTACCACCACTCTATTTAGTATTTTTTTACAGGGTTTCAAAGTAAAAGTGGAACGTACCCCGTGTAAAAAAAAAAACCTTAGTGTACATAGGGTATATGTCCCTTGACTTAGCCTAATATTCAACAATCGATAACATTTTTCATTGTAACTCATAAAGTATTTGAGCAGGAAACAAAATTTAACTAGCTATACACTTCCTAAGATATGTTTAATAAGCCATCTGGTAGTATGTATCACGAAAAGTTACACAAATCATTTTATAAAGTCAGAAACTTTCGAGGGATATGGATGTAATGTCGGTTTATGGGTACCAAATTGGGTCTAATCATGGATGCAAGTTCGTCCCATTCGATTGATTTTTTATAAAATGCAATTTTTTGTGCAGGTTTCTTCCTGATTTGCTGATTCAAGGTGTTCCCAGCTGTATTCGCTCTACCCAACAAACAATTGCATAAATCAAACTACACTTAAACTGCTAAGAAACACTTAAGTGATTTTTACATATGACTAAGCGGTCATTCGACAATCAAAACATTATAATTCACTCTACACAGATTTTGTTCCTTTAATTTGTGTTAAAATGAGCCATATAAACAACATTCAGCCGGAACTCAGACATTTGTATTGTTAATGTTACCAATAACAACATTTTTACTACGCTTTTCATGCAACAGGCCATAGTTGGGAACATAGAAAATAAATATGTCCCTAACATTGGGTCCACCGCTTGTTAAATCATTGTTATTTTATCAATGTGACCTGTTAGTTTATAACATGTGACTATATTCTGTACATCTTGGCTGCATTACTCGGTAAATTTAGATCATTCGAAGATCGTATAGATAATCTGTTCAGCTTAACCAGTAAAGTCGTGGTGTCTAAAAAGTCATGGAAATCGAAAACTACGCGGAAGTGAACTACTAAAAATTGATTAATTATGTCTCAATTGCTTTGAAATAAATCGATCATGCTGATAACAACATGATTTTGTTGATTATCGAAGAAATAATGACATATTTGGTACATAGGCCGAATCAAGGAGCTAGGTTAACATTACATCCCGTTACCCTATATAGATTTTCACTCCCTCGAACACGTTCGTTTGCTCGCGACGCGAGTAAGGATTAAGTTTTTTTTTTCCATACCAAAATTCGACGCTAAGTAAACACGAGGACTTTAGAAATGACCGTCTCGGTTGAGCTCGGTTTCTGATAGGGAACAAGAAATTTGACGTTTGGCTTAGGACGTTCGACAGAGAATCCATCTAATATTTATCGATCAGCTGTCAAACGAGTCAAAAGTCAAATCGTTTGTTCCCTACCAGAAACCGACTTCTATCTTGGAGGCCAATAAAGCTCGTAAGATGTTAGATTGTGCAAATGTTCATGGCATAGGAGTGAAAAACTCAAAACGTTAATCTAATATGCAAATTAAATGACCAATGAATCGAAAAACAAAGTTCGTTTTGTTTTGCACTCACATTTTTTCGAAATTTGTTAGATTCGGTTTTTGCCAATGCGGACTTTTTTTTATTGGTAACCAAATAGTCGAAAAAAGTGGGAATGAATAGTAAATCAGATAAAGGACTTATTTTCTGTGACTCGCTTAAGGCAATTTCTGAGACAAATATTCTTAGTTTATGATACAATAGATTTAAAAAAATTATAATTCATTAATTATTTGAGTTTATTTGATTTTGCTTGACTTCTGTTAAACTGAATATTTTTTGGCAAAGTTGCATCTTTCCGTGTGTCTTGTTCCTGCCCAGAAAGCTATTGGTCGACCACCTTCGCCTGGTTTTTGGAAACTTGACGGGTTTTGTTTTAGGCTTCAAGGATGTCCAAGCTCACACAAACTTGGATGCCGGGAATCTATTTGCTTCGTTCTTCGTGAGCGTGTTTAGCAAACTTGCACCTGTACCAAGGCGTGACTGTTTTGCTGCTCACATTCCTTCGTACAATATCAACCTATTATACCAGTTATCCAGTTTTTTCCCAAACGAAGCTATCGGCAACCTTGACATTAATAAAGGATGTGGAACGGACGGTATTCCATTACTAATGCTGAAAAATAAAAAATAAAAATAAAAAAATATAAAAAAAATTTCAACTTAAGTTTAAAGTTGTGGGGCAGAATTGTCTTCTAAAAAGTTGTTTCTAATAACAAGGCGCTTCTTTTGGTATGAATGAAAACTAGGGTGGTTTTTATTTTCAGAGATATCGAAAATCTAACTTTTTTGTTTGCAGAAAAAAGGCATACATTATTCAAAACAGTTGTAGAGTAAATAATTTCAAGCAACTTTGACGGTATAATTGTTTCTGTACCTTTTGATATGACCGAATTAGAGCATTTTTCGGTACGTAGCATAGGGTGTTCCTATAAAAAACAGGTATTTTGCTGTAACTTTTTTATTTAAAAATTTTCAGCAAAGTTGTCTTCCCATTGATTCTAGAACAACAAATGTTACAGCTTCTGGTGTGCTGAAATTGTCTCTATCGTATGTCAAACAAAAATTATTATGGTTTTTGTAAACAAAATAGGCTTTTTTCAAATGTTGGTTTTTTAACACATTATAATAGAGCGTAATTTTATAAGAAAATCGTTAATTACTATTTAACGCTAAGAGACATCGACAAGACTTACACATCATCACTTTCATCTTTTCAAGTTATAAAAATCATCTCAAGGCAACGCTGTTGGCAAATATGAAATAAAAAGATCATAAGACTGTTCTTTTCTGTCACATCATTTCATTAAACACGTCTCCATACTTTAGTTTTAAGATAAATGATTTATAAAAATATGAAAGCTTGGTTCTGTAAAGTTGATTCGATTAAGCCCTTACAAATAAATGATTATTAAAAAAAATTAAACACGGCACATCAAGGTGATAAACTCTCCAGGAAGCACCAGAAAGAATCATTGAACAGCGGATAGCACCTTTTAATTATTTCACTGTTCATATGCCCAAGAAACGTGTTCCGATAACGGAGGTACGGTTCTTATACCATTCACTGGTGTTTGTTTGCGTGGGTGGTTAACCTGAAACTGATTTAAAAAAACGAAGGTGGTGAGTAGAAACATCTTTGGTCAACAAAATCGTTTTGAACAGGTATAAATACAGCGCCGAATATTTGTTCAATAATTCATCCCACTGAATTAATGCAAGTATAGTATATACTAGAAAGTCTTGTGTTTAGATATTGCAAATAACTTTGTAGAACACTATATTGTCCTTTAAATTATAAACAAAATGTTTCAGTGAAAAATGTGTTTTTGAAAGTTAGTTCTTATAAAACGCTTTCTATCTCCAATTGGATGAAACATACAATTTTTATGTCTTCAGCAAAGTGGTTTGTATTGACTTTTTCTACAATTTTGCTGAAGACATCATTTCTCTATCCAAAATCCTAAAAAAGTTGAATTTTTATCTCACTTTTAGGGGGATTGATCACAAAAGTCATGCCGTCAAAATATGAAGCTTTTTATATCCAGCAACTTTGCGTAAGACGCCATCGCTCTAGGTCCACTATTTAGTTAAGAGCGTTAAAATCGGCTTTGATGCCAGTTACCATTTTTGCATAAGCATGATTGTGTGGCAAGTACAATCATACGCTATGCCCAGGGAGTCGAGAAGTTTTCCTTAACGAAAAATTCCTAGACCAGACCGGGAATCGAACCTCCAGCATGGTGTTGCTTTATAGCTGCGCCTTTACCGACTGAGCTAAGGGAGGACCCGAAAGCAACAGTGTTCGTAAAAACGAGCAGCCGATCATGTTCAAGAAGCTGTAGAGAAAAAAAGGCGCGTCTTTTCGCAGGTTTCTTTGCCAAAAACCAAAAAAAAAAAAAACAAACGCTCAATTAAGTCACTTGTAATTAATTTTTAACTAATTTTTAACCCAAGGTCACTATTTGGTCATTTTTATATTGCCACTAAGGCGCTATTTCGTCACTATTTCCAACATTTTGATCACCAAAGTCATTATTACTACATGAGATAACCACTACCAGCCCTTGCTGAATTGCTGAATTATCAAATTTTCCGGATATTCCAGTGCTGCGCGACCAAAAACTAAATTGACGTTTTTGGCCGCACAGCCCTGGAATATCCGGAAAATTTGATAATTCAGCAAGGGCTGGTAGCGGTAATAGCATATTTGAAATCTGCGGCCCAAAATTACTCAGAAACCGATAACATAGCAACGTGAAATTCATTTTTAGACGTTTTTTATCTCTTGTACGGAATGGAATCACTGTACAAAGTGCAGGCGGCAGTATAAAATGTATTGCATGGCTGTTGCAAAACAACTGAAATCGCCATCATCGTTTGACTGTAAACTGCAGGGTTACTATGATTGGGGATCATAAAGCCTGTCCACACAAGCCTGTCGGGCACAAAACCGATTGTTTATTTCACTATTATAGAGTTATATCTACGTCAGAAACAGTTGATTAAGATGTTAATCCTTCTTTCTATAAAATTTTCGAACTTACTGTGAAAAATCCGCTATCAGGTTCCGTGCGGTATCCTCAGATACGCCCGCCGTGACGATTGTCCATCTTCTCTTGAAATCATCGGTACCATTTGCTTTCTTCTTAGTTTCGAAAAGTTTCCGCTTAACTAGAGCCCAGTACTTCTCTAATGGGGGGAGTTTTGGGCAGTTTGGTGGATTGGCTGTTTTTGGCACGTATTTGACCGCTTGTACCTGATACCATTCTTTCTCGTACGCATCCTTTATATTGTCAACCACAACTACATATGGCCTGCCAAATCAAATACTTCTTCGGGAATTTGGACACCTCGTTTGTCCGGAAAAGCTCGGCAACGACGTTCTTTTGGATTGCGGTATGAAAAGCTGAGACAAAAGTTGTTTAAAATCTTCGAATGCGCATGTTTCGTCGTCCATTATGATACAGGAAAAGGTTTGCAAAAAGTTGGTGTAAAGCTCCTTAGCACGACTTTCTACAGTGTTATTTTGCTTGTCATCAAGGTTGAGCAACTTTTTCACTTCGCCTTCAGTTCTTGCCCCTGCCGCTTATTTTTTTTGTACGTATGATTTTGAATTCCCATCTTTGCGAGCCACAGTTTGCACAGAAAGACTGGAGTTTTTCTCAATGATGGCTATCACCTTCTTGTCCATTGTCAGCATACTTTTCGATTTGTTCCACTTCCAACCTTCCGAACTACAGTCAAGCGCAGGTGAAATAATTTGCTCAAAAGATGGTACTTTTTGGAAGTTTTAGTTTCTTGGCAAGATCGCGTACCGTTAAATTCGGATATTGCTGCCTTTCGTACAAAAAGGGTTTGCGCACTTCCACTTGATTTGACCGACGCCATTTTACTGAATGTAACAAGAATGTAAACATGTTGGACGACGAAATAAATAGAGAGTTTCAGCTCTGATATAAGTGAAACGTTTCAGCACTCCGTGAAATAATTCAAAATCTACACTGAAAGTAAAGTGCCTGAAATTTAACGTGGACAGGCTATAGGTAGATTCACCATCAGGTGACAGTAAAATCGTTTAACATAGCGATGGACACTGAATATTGTTTTAATGCAGTTGCTAGGCAATAGGAATAATAGTGATCAGGTAAATCAAAGCACATCTTCCGGTTTGCAGTCTGCGGAATACTTTGTTATCAACGAAGCGCAGATGAAATCGAAATTTTCAATTGACCGAAAATAGCTTGAAAAATCTTTGACTTACAGCTGACCCGTAAAAATATGGGACAAATATTTTCAAACTGCTGGAAGGCTTTTCGTGGTTTCAATTGATTTCACGTAGAGCTGTCTATTGAAAAGTAAGTGGGAGTGAACTTATCATTTATTTGAAGGGCTGCCAAAGGTAACCACATTGTCAAAAACACCCCGTTCTACGGTTCGACGTCTTATCGCCTATTCCCTAGTCAACCACATCATTGAATCTCATCAATTTATGCAGTGATTTTGCTGACATTATTTGTGGCTACGTTAACCACACACATACACTCCCTTTATCTTTTTTTTCTCTCTTCTGCTTCGATTTAGCATCATTCGCTCCTCCACCGAGCTTCAACGGCTGTGGTCACATTTGACTTGGTAATGTACCAACATATCAAAATATGCAGATCAATCATATCCATCCATCCATCCATCCTTCTACCCTTCCATCTGGAGCCGAGCAGATGCACACCAAGATTTGACTTGACGGGAGCAGCAGCAACAGAACAAACTTTTCTCAGCTATAGCGACACCAAGGACGACGGCGACGACGACGAAGTCGTGGGAGGCAAATACATGCGCATATCATAAATCCTGCAATTTGCATAAAACCTCTTTAATTTTCCGCTTGCACTGTTCGGTGTCCCAGTTTAGTGGAGTGTGAAACTCCCCGCTTGACGATTCCATCATTGATTTTTAACGAGCTCTTCCATTTCGATTCGATTGGAAGTGTTTTAAATTTGATTGTGCTTTATCTCCTCCGCATCGTGATGGTGAACCTACCATTATGCCGCGGCCCTGTCCGTTATTTCAGGTTCTCTGATTGCTGGAATCGATTTTTCCAATCGGATTCGTTTGTGTTTACGTTAATTCATTTTTGATTTTTTTCCCCCGATCGCCTGTTGCCGGGGAATTAATCAATTATTTTTGCATTGCAAATTTTGTTTCATGAGCCCTGTGATCGCTTCAGGGCAGATTTTTAGTGCTCCAGTGTTCACATGTGAATGAATGTAGAATTTTTGATCGGCTCTCGTTCCACTCTAGTGGCCAATCTCAAATCCGATTAATACGATTTGTTTACATCCATTAATGAAGCTCGAAAGGGCAGCAGGTCTGGATGACCTCATTACATATTGGATGTGTAGCCATCAACAAACCATCGAGACGAGACCGGGAAGAGGAGTCGAGCCAAAGAGTAATTGATATCCTTGGTGTAGTATTGCCACTGACTCTTGCGCTGTCTACAAAGTACCCCACTTTCACCCTTTTCATCGAACACTCGGAGGAAGCACCAGACGGCTGGCGATCGGTCGTCGTCGTCGTCGGTCGGCAGTAACTATAACTGATTTGTGGTGTAACGATGGTGTTCGCATATGTAAGGTTTCTTGTTTGCCAATTTCCAATCGATGGGTATTGAAATTATGTGTGCTTTGAACTTTGGATCGGAAACAAATCTGCGCACGGGCATGTGGCCAACGGGTCGAGTTACCAAGGCATCGGGTTCACGTCGTAAACGGGTTCTCGGAATGGACTTTGTTGCTGTTCCTGGTGTTGCTTAACATTATGGGGAAGTTGCTTCAGTCTGGCCGTTCGAGTTAAAGCTCGATTCAAAGTAAATTTGGACGCATTCAAGTGATCATAACTCAAGAATTGAACAATATACACGGTTGAATGTCAAACAAAAGGGTATTCATTCAGCTTTGAAACGATATATAACAAATTATTACAGTTCATCATTTCGAAAGAAGTGTCGCACTTTACTTGTGATCGATGCCATCATGATCTGCACAGTCGCTTGTGACACTTTACAAGCGAACTTATTCTACTTGAAACCCATTTGTTGTACATTTGTCACTTCTGTACCGCATCCTCGAAGTTTTCGCCTGACAATTGCCCAATATTTTTCGATCGGTCTGAACTCAGGGCAAGAGATTAATCTCTGGTGACGGAATTGACATTTTTGCACACCATTCTAGTACCTCCTAGAGTAGTGGCAGCTGGCTAGATCCGGCCAAAACATAACGTTGGTCTTGTGTTGCCGGATGAAGGATAAAATCCGCCTTTTCAGACACTTTTATGTAAACCTTCGACGTCATTGTGTGAGATGTGATGTAAACCTTGGTTTGAAGGCCACAACAGCAGATTCCTTGCCAAAATAGCAAAGAGCAAAGTTATCAGCAAAAACAAATTTTTACCTGGAAGGGACATCCCCATGACCACCCAAGTAACAATTTTAGTTTTATTATAGCCGTATAGCCCTCCTCACGGCTTTGTTGATAAAACTACATTAAAAACTATTTTATCCACCAACACCTTCTCTATGCATCTTTAAAGCCAAAATGTGTACAAGATGGCCCACTCTATAGAATGTTGTGCAAACAAATTAATAAAACCTTTTTAAGACCATAAAGATTTTGAAAATGGTCTGGTAAAAGATGTTATGACCACTTGAGAACCTTCATAAAACCTTTTGGCTGCCATCAAAACCAGCATAGGGCCAAATGGCCTCAGCTGTGAAACTTCACTGTGATATCGTGGTTGGTTTTTGTTGTTCTACTTTGATCGATTCTCTGCTCTTCTGATTCAGTTAACATTAGCTAATATCTAAGAAAAAAGTTCTAGTGTTGCGGGAAATTGTGTGTGTCCCGCGGAGGGGTCTCAAACCATCATAGAAACATTTCTCTCCTTCAAAAACCTTAATCTGTCAAATTTGGTTCCATTTACTTAATTAGTTCTCGAGTTATGCAGAAATTTGCGTTTCTTTCTATAGGAACCCCCTCCCATTCAGAAGGCAGACGCGTCTTAATCCACCATAGGAATATGCAGGGTGGCCACAGACTCGGGAAAATCGGGAAATGTGGAAAAAATGCGGGAATCCAAAATCATCGGGAAATATGCGGGAAAAAGGCGGGAATTTCAAAAGTCATCGGGAATTTTTGTCATATGGAACCATACTCACACCTTTTTCAAATGATTGGAGTAGCGTTTTTGTCATTTACTCGGTCCACCGATCTCATTGTTCAGCCTGTTCAAAACGTACCGCTTAGAGCATCTTCAGCGGTGGTCTATTTTAACATCTTCATAGTTGATTTGCATCAGCAAACTTAAAAAAACCAGCTAAAACAGACCAACTTTGCCGTTCCCGCACCGGTGTAGTATTTCTTGTTGTTAAACCCACCAACACCTATCATCTTGTTAATCATACAATATCCGGATCAGAAGTTTTGTTTTTTTTTCAGTGACTGAGGATTTTTCGCAAACTTTTTGCCATGGATTGGTTTCAGTGGTGGTGAGTGTGTGAATGCACGCATCTCATTTCAACGATATTAGATAGTGCTGATAGTGATATATAGCGCCAAGGGATATGATCCTAGACATTATGCGACAACTAGAGTCAACTGATGACTTTTTACAGCTGCTGCGATGCAGCTGGATATGTTACCTAGGTGCACTGCAGCCTAACGGAAGTTGGCGTATGTCCTCAGCTAGTTCTCTCGACGAAAATTTGGGTGTTGGTGACCCTGAAGAATTTTTGCAAATCTGTCCTTAAGACTTACGGCTCGCAGTATTTACGTCCCTCAATATCGGAAAAGGTGAAGAAAATGATGGACAAAAATACTTCCCAAAAGTACGAAATAATAAATTCAGTGCACTTAGAAATTTAGGGAACTTATCAGAAGCTCGGTATACTTTTTAGATTTGATTTAGACTATCCCGACGTTTAGCGACTCTCCCTGATGTCAAAGGAACATCCCATAAAATCAGGGAACTTTCCAGAAAATCAGGGAGCTTTCCAGAAATTAAGGGTTCTTCCTAGAAGCTCAGACAACTTTCCTGAAATTCAGATTGTTTCCTAGAAATTCAGGGAATTGTCCACAAATTCAGGGAGCTTACCACGAGTTCAGGGAAGTTTCCAAAAGTGGAGGGTTCTTCACAGAAGTTCAGGTAACTATCTAGAAATTCAAGGGGCTTCAAGAAGTTTAGAAAACTTATCAGATTATTTTGGGTATTTTTCAGAATTTCATAGAACTACTCAAGGTGTTCAGGGAACTTCCCAAAAGTTCAAGGAATTGCCAAGAAAAATAGAGAACTGCCAATAGAGAACAGTCAAGAAATTCATGAAGCTTTTCAACAGTTTGCGGATCTTCTCGGAGGTTTAGTGAACTTCTTAGAATTTCATGAAACTTGCTAGACATATACAGCGAACATGTAGGAGTTCAAGAAACTTTCTTGAAGTTAAGGGTTTCTCATAAATTCAAAAAACTTCTCACAACTTCAGGAAATGCTCACAAAGATTATGGAACTCCCTCAAAGATCAGAAAACGTTTCAAAAGTTCAGCAAACATCTCAAACATTCAGAGAACGTTCCAGAAATTCAGAGAATTTCCCAGAAGATCAGGGAACTTTCCAAAAGCTCGAAAAAACTCCCAAAAGCTCAGGGGACACAGCAATTCAGGAAATTTCTCAGTAGTGATCTTCCGAGAAATCTTCGAGAAAGCTTCCCCAAGAATTTCAGAAAACGTCCCAGATCAACAGGAAACTTGATTTTTTGAGCATTCGAAAAGTTTAGGAAACATTCAAAGGATTTTTCCATAAGTTTGGTGAGCTTCCTAGAACTTCAAGGTGATCGAGAAAGGGTATTAAAGTCTTAAGAAGAACTTAAACTTCTTACTACTCGATAATTTTTCGAACTCAACCAAAACGAGAATAAAGAAAACAACTACTTTTGAATCAAATTTATAGAATTTGCACCTATTCACAATTTTGGAGATCATAAAAAGTTCTTGTACGGTTTCACAACATCTCGGTAATGCTAACTATTCCACAGAAATTCCACGACTACCAAGATTGTTTTTTCAATTTCTCGTAAATTATTAAAATATTTGTGATATTCTGCTTTTCATGTTGATCAGCAAACTTTTATGAAGTTCAACCAAGTTTCCAGAAACGTTAATAATTTTTCGGCAATTAAATGAACTTCTCTAAAGTTCCACCATTTCTCTTCTCGAAAGACAGAGAGCAAACTTCATGATTATCTGGAAACTTCCAATTATTTTATTCAACTGCCGAGAAGTTTAATCAACTTCTGGCATGTTCATTATAGATATTTCCATCCAATCTTCATAGATATTCCGAAGTTTATTAAATTAAATTTTTAAAGAGTGCGTTCAGTAAGAAACTTAGAAGCTTATATAAGTTCTGAAATTATGCAAAATAGATCCGGAATAAAACAAAATTTACAAACACCGGTGCAGCGATGAACACTAAAAAAACACGATTTGAACCACCGTTGAAGATGCCGTTAGAAGATCTGGCTGTAACAGATGAGGCTTCACGCATGCCAGTGCCAGAAATGAACTTATCTTTCATGAGGTGGCAAATGTGTTTGAAGTTTGGCGAATTGCGTTGTTAACACATGGTGAAAGAAGAATTTGCGCAGCTGTGCTCAATGCCGTCTGACGTTGTTTGCCTGATTCCAGAGAAAAGAAAATGGTTTGGACAAATTTTGGCTAGAACTGATTGGTCATTCCAAGAAGGAGCTGCCAAATTTGACAACATTTGTTGAAAATTGGCTCATCCTGTCGCACAAAAATGCGTATTTTAAAGAAACGGAAAGTGTCTGGTATTAAACCAAACTGGAAAAACTTTGAAAGCTCAGAAATTTAGCTACGAGTAATTTATATTAACTCATCTTAACAGTCGGGAAAATGAGGCGAAAATGCGGGAAAAATGAGGGAATTTTTATATTAAGATTGTGTGGCCACCCTGAATATGTCTCTCCTTCAAAAAAATCCACATGCCAAATTTGATTCCATTTGCTTTATTAGTTCTCGAGTTATGCAGAAATTTGTGTTTCATTTTTTTGAGAGCCCCCTTCCCCCATCCCCTTCAGAAGGCGGAAGAGTCTCAAATCACGATAGAAACATTTCTCTCCTTCAAAAACATCAACATGCCAAATTTGGTTCAATTTCCCTGATTAGTTCTCGAGTTATGCAAGGTTTTGCGTTTCATTTGTATGGGATCCCCCCTTTCAGAAAAGGAAGGGGTGTTGATAGAACCATTTTTTTTCTTCAAAAACCACCACATGCTAAATTTCATTCCGTTTGCTTGATTAGTTCCCGAGTTATCCAGAATATTGTATTTTATTTGTATGGGAGCCCCCTCTTTTAGGAAGGGAAGGGTTCTCAAGCTAGCATAGAAACCTTTCTTGCCTTCAAAAACTCACACATGTTGAATTTGATTTCTTTTGCTTGATTAGTCGAGTTATGTAGAAATTAGTGTTTCATTTGTATGGGAGCACCCCTTTTTAGAGAGAGGGAGGTGTC
The DNA here is from genome assembly GCA_034211315.2 of Aedes japonicus. Taxonomy (NCBI): domain Eukaryota; kingdom Metazoa; phylum Arthropoda; class Insecta; order Diptera; family Culicidae; genus Aedes; species Aedes japonicus. The sequence continues at coordinate 15,193 of JASCZW010008524.1, forward strand.
TTTTACTATCATAAGAACCTTCTCCGGCCCTAAAAATCCCTGCATACAAAATTTCACGCCAATCGGTTCAGTAGTTTTCGAGTAGGTTCAGACAGACAGACAGAAATCCATTTTTATATATTTAGATAAATACGATAAAAGCTGAGAATTATTGCGCCTCAGAAATGATGCGAATTTACTACAACAGAAACAAAATTGGAACAAATATATTCGATAAATTAATCATGAATTTCCTGAAAATTGATGGAATTCAATCAGGTTATCTAATAGAATGCTGAAATCAGTCTCCGATCTACAGTTTATTTGAATTACATTTATTATTTGGTGTATTTATTTTTCCACATATCCATTATTTCTTATATTTCAATATGGCGGTTGGAAGAAATCTAAGTTTTTACAAAAAGCCCATTTATCTTCCTAATGGCTACTATAAAACTATTTGATCATTTGGTGACTTCCCCCAATGCCAATTTGCGTTTAATGCATTTACTGGAGGCGAAATGGTTTTAAAATGCTTTTTCAACTGACCACAATTAGAATACATGAATGAGTCCTCAAACGGCACTTCCAAATAGCATTTTACGAAGTCATAAAGTCGAAATAAAACCTTTAATAGGAGTAAAAGGAATTCAAGAAGTTGCCATGTAAATTTTTCGTCCGGGGATTTTTTTATAATCAATTTTGACATATGTTTCGTCATCCATAAAAACACAGCCATCAAATTTCGTCAAAACTCGTTCGTATAGTAATTGTGCTCGCTTTTTGGCCACTAAACACAGTGGGAAAGGAAGTGCCCGAAAGGCGATTGAATTATATATCTCAGCTCAGAGTGAATTGATTTCTGCAAATGGCACCTTTAGTTGAAGGAAAATTTCCAATAAAAAATCCAATGAACGTGATCTCATTGGCCGCACGGAACTGCTTGGGGAGCAAATGAGCTCATTTTACCCTGGTTCCCCTAATATTTCACTGTTGTTCAGAAATTTCTTTGCTCGGTGTGACTCAAGATCAATAAAATGATGCTAATCCTATGTAAAATTTCCAGGAAAATCTATTGAAGTAAGTTTCGTACACCGCACGGCTCTATGAATGAAGATATGGCTGATTTTGCCCTGCTTCCCCTAATATTGTTGGGTTTTTCAAAAATTTATCAGCTTGATGTGATTAAAGAACCACACAATATAGCTAGTTCCATGCAAAAATATCCTGGAGAATCTGCTAGAGTTAGTTTTGTTCACCGCACGGCTCTGCGAATGAAGATATGGCTGATTTTACCCTAATTTCCCTAGTATTTTTGTGTGATTAAGAAATTTATTTGTTCGGCGTGTTTCTACAGCAACAAAGTAAGGCTATTCATATATAAAATTTTCTGGCCAATCGATTGGAGTTCATTTCATTAACCGCACGGCTATGTGAATGAAGATATGGCTGATTTTACCCTACTTCCCCCAACATTTTGGTTTTTTTTACAGAAATTTTTTGTTCGGTGTTTTTCTTAAGCAACAAAATAAGGTTAGTCCCATGTAAATTTCCTGGAGACTTGATTGGAGTTAGTTTCACCACTCTGTGAATGAAGATATGACACATTTTACCCTGATTACCCTAATATTTTTTTTGTAATTCAGAAAATTCTTTGGTCGGTGTAACTCAAGATCAACAAAGTAGTAATCGGTAATACGGTAATCGAAGAAAACTCAGCCATACCTTTATTTAGATAGCCGCGTGATGAATGAAACCTACTCCATCCGATTCTGGAGAAAATTTTACACAGGACTAGCCTTATTTTGTTGCTGTAGGAACAAATGAATTCCTGAATTACACAGAAATATTATGGAAATGAGGGTAAACACAGAACTATGCTCTTCCGTCACAGAACCGTGCGGTTAGTGAAACCAACTCCAATCAATTGTTCAGACAATTTTATATAAGACTAGTCTTTTTTTTTTGTTCTTGAGTCACACCGAACACAGCAATCTCTGAATAACACAAAATATTAGGGGAATCGGAGTAGAATCGACCATATCTTTGTTCACAGAAATAGCCCAAATTTTTTGATCTTGAGTAACTCCGACCAAAGAAATTTATGATAAACACAAAACTTTTACGGGAATCAGGGTAAAATTAGCTATACCTACGTTCACAGAGCCGTTCGGTAGATGAAACCAATTTCAATCGATTCCCCAGAAAATTTTACAAGGATCTAGTATTATTTCATTGATCTTAAGTCACACCTGTTCAAAGAAAATTGTGGAAAACATGAAAATATTGGGGGAATCAGTGTAAAATCAGCCATATCTTCATTCACAGAACCGTGCGATAACTTACTTCAATCGATTCTCCTGGAAGCCTTATTTTGTTGTTCTTGAGTCACACCGATCACAGCAATCTCTGAATAACACAACATATTAGGGGAATCGGGGTAGAATCGACCATATCTTCGTTCACAGAGCTGTGCGGTGAACGAAACCAATTTCAATCGATTTCTTAGCAAATTTTACAAAGAACTAGCCTTAATTTGTTGATCTTGAGTAACTCCGACCAAAGAAATTTATGATAAACACGAAACTTTTAGGGGAATCAGGGTAAAATCGATTTGCACTACGACGGTTGCCGTGGAATGATCCAATTCGTCTGCCAAGCTACTAGAATCGGTGTCGACTAATAAGGCTGGATACTCTAAGTACACGAAGGAATGTCGCGAAGGCTCTTTTTATTTCCGACATTTTGCAGAATCGAGTGGATTGCCCCGAAATCCGAGGTCAAATAATTTTTTTTGTCCGACCTAGAGCCTTGCGAAACAATCACCTGCTGCAACCAATACATCACCGCACTAATTACGGACAAAACAGCGCTATTACTGGCTTACAAAGGATATTTAATCGGGTGGCAACGGAATTTGATTTCAACATTTCACGTGATTCTTTAAGCCAGTATCTCAATCTCACTAGATTTTTTAATGTGTTTAGATAAGCTTTTAATATGTTATTTGTATGTTTATGTTTTTTTTTATGAGATCAACAACACATCATTGGGGCAAAGAAGCCTGTTGATGTATGATATTAAATAAATAAATAAATTAAAAAAAAACCTGAATTAATCCACCGATGGTGCGACTGAACCCTTCTTACACTTTATCAGAATTACGAACTCAAATGTGGCCAATATGGTACTGGATACATATTTTCATCAGAAATTCCAGGAAGGTCCAGGAATATTCGATATGTCATATTTTGTGTTTAAAAATGGTACCGTTCGACAATCCTTAACGTACTGTTCATCGATGTGATTAAAATATAACAATTAATAGTCTTTAATGACCTGTTTCTGTTAGTTATATAAAAGGAGAAATTACATAAATATTGGCAATTTCATATAATCGTCAATTTTGATTATCGATATGGATTCAATATGCTTAAGTTAATAAGTATAGGTTCGTTGAAAATTGGTTATATTAAATGGAGACTTTGTGTAATTTTCGAATATACTCGTTGCAGTTCAAAACCAGACCACTCGAGCCAATCGATGCTGCTCTAATTCTATACAGTCGCATAGTGTGGCTAGTCCACTGTATGTGCTATACAACGCTCCAGATGCGACACAATAGAATGCAAGCGGCATCGATTGGTGTGATTGGTCTTGTTCGGTTTTGCACTGCAACGAGTATATTGTCATCTCACAATTATGTGCTCTCAGGTATTGTTTTGGTAATATCTCCATGAAGGATTATCCAATCATAATGAAATTTTGACCAGTTATTTGGAGATATCATAGCTTTGATTTGGCACCAACAAAACTAAAATCGGTACACAAATAGCTCAGTATGTAATCGGAGACAAAACTGTTTAATTACTATTATAATAGGCCTTCAAGTACTGTTTCGTTCATATCTTCGTAACGAAATGTCCGAATGAAAAAAAAAATCAATAGCGTTCTATGGGAATGTTGTAGCTTCCATGTGCTGAACTGAAATCGGTTCACAGATGGCTGAGAAACTCGATGTGACATTATTTGTAACGCACACACACACACACATACACACACATACATACCACACAGACATGTGCTCAGTTCGTCGAGCTGAGTCGAATGGTATATGACACTCGGCCCTGTGGGCCTCGGATAAAAAGTCGAGTTTTCAAGCGATCTTAATACCCTTCTATTGATGTAAGAATGGTAAAAGAAAAAAAAAACAGCTATATCTGCGTTGACAGAGCCGTTCGGTAGATGAAACTTATTTCAATTGATTCCACAGAAAATTTTACAAAGATCTAGTATTATTTTATTGATCTTGAGTCACACCTGTTCAAAGAAAATTGTGAAAAACATGAAAATATTAGGGTAATCAGGGTAAAATCAGCCAAATATTAATTCACAGAGCCGTGCGGTTAACGAAACCTACTTAAATCGATTTTCCTGGAAATTTTACATAGGACGAGCATCATTTTGTTGATCTTGAGTCACGCCGAGGAAAGAAATTTCTGAACAACAGTGAAATATTAGGGGAACCAGGGTAAAATGAGCTCATTTGCTTCCCAAGAAGTTTTGTGCGGCCAATGAGATCACGCCCATTCGATTCCTTGGAAATTTTCCCTCAAGTAAAGGTAACATTTACAGAAATCGTTCCACTCCTTGTTGAGATATAGAATTCTTTCACGTTTCGGGCACTGTTTTTCCCACTGAGGAGCGATTCGGGTGTTAATTGGCACTAAAAGATTTATATCCTCAGCTCTTTGTCCCTAGTGCCACTTTTATGATAGATGCGCTGTGCTCTATCTACAATCAGAGTATCCTTGTAACGTTTGATTACAAGACACACCGTTGACTTTGGGAATTTCAACACTTTTGCTATTTTTGAGGCCGCCCACGAAGGATTCTCTAGATGTTTGCGCACAATTAATTTTCTTTTCCAAAGTTCCATGATCCGTAATTTCGAGATGCGTCGATCAATCACCAATTTTCACCAATTTCTACGTCAATGAAACATCAACAAATGCCTGTCAAACGTTTTTTTTTGTTCCAACCACCAGGGGTGCGCTAGTGTATTAAACCGTGCGTCCAGATTTACTTTGAATCGAGCTTTATTGTTGGTGCACCGAGTGTTTGCTTATGTTTGTTTAAATGTTTGTTTACCTATGTATAAAAAAGAACGAATAAAATGGAAGTAAATTCTAATTGTTTTCGTTTCATTTCTTTTCAGGTTTGTTTCCATGGTTATCATTGATCACAAGGATAGCGATAAGTAGTACACTGAATATTGTTTATTCCATTTGTCGTATTGTATTATCAGTAATGTCTAGTCCAAAACAAATCATACAAAGCCAACTTTACTTGGAACCCAGAGTTCCTTCTTCTTATTTAGCATTTCAAGCTTATTGCCATCACAATTTGCTTATTACTTGCTCTCAATTTAGTGCTCTAAATGCACTTCCACAGTTATTAATTGAGAGCCTTCAATGCAGGTACCATTTTTGCATTAATATGATTGTGTGGCATGTACAATCATACTTTTTGCCCAGGGAGTCGAGAAATTTCCCTCAACGAAAAATTCCTAGACCAGACCGGAAATCGGCCTCCAGCATGGTGTTGCTTTGTAAGGGAGGCACCCAGAATTTCATAAAGGTGATAATAGTAGTTTTGAACAACGATTGCCGAGATTCTCCAATGTCATCATGTAGTGATTCTTCAACATTATGAGTCTCTTCAATATTCATGACATTCAATTGCTAGGTGACATCATCGTTAATTGATTTCCGAAATAATTGAATTTATCGAAAAGTTTCGATGGCGAAGTAAATAATTCTATGTCATGGAAATCCTTGAGCTTCCGGCATGCAGCTTCACTGCTATTGTGTCAGAACAGACCATTCAATATTGATCCTTGCAGAATGCAGGCTACCAGAATAATAACTACATTCCACACGTACCACAAACACCCATAATCTTTGCAAAAACTAATGTCGTACTCACCATCCAGCACCATCCGGTGACAACTTTCCGCACATATAATAGAATCCTGTTCGTGGTTCTTCGCTTAGAGGATGAAGTGAGAAACAACGAGCTAGAAATGGAGGAACCCGGAAGCAAAACCTTCAAGCGCAGCCATCCAGCCGCCATTATCGTTATTAATAATATTCTCAGCTTTGCTTGGTTTTCATCCGGGCTTCTTGCGGCCTGCAACACACTGTCATCGTGGAAGATACCATCCGATGCGTGCAATGCCATGCAGTGTGTGCTAAGACGTGGAGTCGAGTATGGGCGGCTTGAACCATGCTTCATCGAAAATTGCATTCTTTCCGCATGAATAATATAGTTGGTCTAGGAAGGAAAATATCCATTTTTCATTCCATAGGTCCCTGCACCTTGTCGCAGCCTGAGCCGCACATTCACTCATCTCAACCATGAGTAAGCCTTCCCTTTGCCGAACGACAGTGACATAAAGGGTGTCCACGATGAAATTGCCACACACAAAATTGATTCGCAAAATTCGAGTTTTCATCCGATTGCCATCAAATTTTCAGGGATTGAGAAATAACTATTAAACTTCATTTTACCATTTTACTCGTATTTTATTTACAGTCCATACGCAAATGCCCGCACCTTGGCCTTAACCTAGGCCATAAGATTCTGCACAACCTGTGAATCAACCGTTTTTTGCATGTAAACCCATACTTTCTTCAGTTCCTCGACTGTCTTCACTACCTTAGGTCGTTTAAGAAGGTGCTGCTTCATAATCGCCCAGTACTTCTCGATGGGGCGGAGCTCCGGAGTGTTGGGAGGGTTGAACATTTTCGGCACGAAATTGACCTTATTGTCCGCATACCACTTCAGCACGTCCTTGGAGTAGTGGCATGAGGCCAAATCCGGTCAGAAAATTGTTGGGACGTTGTGGGCCTTCAGGAGAGGAAGCAACCGCTTCTGGAGGCACTCTTTTATGTACACCTGTCCGTTCATCGTGTCCTGGGTCAAGAAAGGTGCACTTGGACAAATTTGGACATCTTCTGAGTGCGGACATGCTCCGGAACGCTGAACTTATCATTGGCCGTGAAAAACAGGTTGCCGGGGATCTGTTTGAAGTCGGCCTTCACATATGTTTCGTCGTCCATGATGCAGCATTCAACTTTCGTCAGCATGTTGAGGTACAACACGGGTTTTGGCGGACTTGTTCTGCTCCTCGTCGCGATAAGGGGCCTTTTGTACCTTGAACGTTCGAAGCCCAGCCTTAGTTTTGGCCTTCTGGACAAAACTTCGGCTTAGGCGCAGCTTCTTAGCCACATCCCGAACGGAGGCGTTCGGATTTCGGTTGAAGGCCCCAACTACGCGGTTGTGATTTTTGGTGTTGTACGGAATACTTTTTCCTTCACTTCTGGGCTTCCGATCGGTGGTCAACCGTTCCTCGAACCGCTTAATCACTCGCCACACCGTGGAATTCGCGATTCCCAACGTTTTAGCGATGGAACGATGCGAGAGATCCTTGTTCTCGTGATGAATGCGCAAGATTTTATCACGCACGAGCTGTTCTTTCGACTCCATTTCCGCGAGTTTTGATCACATGACTTTAAAACTTGCAGGATGTAAATAATGCACTATGAAATAAATCCACCCAAATTTTCATTAAATTCTACCCAACGGTTAAAAAGTTAGAGCAATTTCATAGTGTGGCAATTTCATCGTGGACACCCTTTAGGAGCTCGGCCCATAGGGGGACAATGGCATGAGATGGGCAAAAGCGTAAAACGAGCAACATCTTTCTTCATTTTGATTTTGGAAGTTAAAAACGTAGTTGGCTATGTTGTTTTTGTTATCGTTGTTATTTTTTCAAGGTATCAAAATTTTATGAATTTGAAAAAGAAAATGTAGACAATTTCAAAAGTTATAAAAAAGTTTGACTGCTTTGGTGGAGTGAATTAAAAGGAAGCAACAGGGTAGTGAAAACTTCGAGGAACTAAAGGTTGTTCCTATCAAAATTTGGTCAAATAGTAATGTGTGTGCGTCGATCAAAGTTTTTATTAAGAAGTAAAATTTTTTTTCTTTTTCAAGTTCAGTTGGTACAGAATACAGGAAAAATATTCAGTTAAGCTTCCTTTTTACCGAATACGAATTGCCGGGTCCTTCGTTTAACACCTACCATAATGTTTTGAACAGTCTCCTTATCCACTTTATTCGCCGCAGAACGCCAGTTTGCCTTGAACTGTTTCTCGCTCATAACAGCTTTTTGAGTCTTCTTAAGGTTCCGCTAGACGATGGCCCAATATTGTTTGATTGGGTGGAGCTCTGGCGTGTTGGGAGGGTTCTTGTCCTTGGGCACTACTCAAACATTGATGGCAGCATACCACTTCATGGTCTTTTTTCCGTAATGGCTAGATGCCAAATCCGGCCAAAATAGAACGGAACAATTGTGTCGCTTCAGGAAAGGCAGTAGACGTTTTTGTTGGCACTCGCTCAGATAAATTTTCTGGTTGACGGCTCCGGTCGCAATCTAAACGTTGCTCTTCAAGGCCTGCCCATCCGGTTGCCGCATAAAATTCCTGACCAGGAAGCTGTTTAGAGTCTTCCTTGACGTAAGTTTCATCGTCCTGTATAACGCAATCAAACTTCGTCAGCATCGTCGTGTACAACTTTCGCGATCGTGCTTTGGCCGACTTGTTTTGTTGATCGTCGCGATTTGGAGTCACCACTTTATTGTAAAGTGCTGCTGTGGCCCCCGGCTTTTGATTCCCCCCCCCCCCCCCGATCCAGCTTTCCTGGTTGTTGAAAAACGTTCACCGAACACTTTTAATACGTTGATAACAGTTGATTTAGCCACATTCAACAATTACGCCAATTTGGCGTGAGAGTAGTTTGGATTTTCGCCATGCACGTGCAAAATTTTGATGCGTTGCTTCTCTTCCTTCGACGACATTTTGATAACTGAAGTGCTAATCTCAAAATCAAAATAGAGGCATAATGCTACACGCACACATCTTCAAAATGAGGAGGATGCGGAAGGAATGCGTCAAGTTTAGGTCGACCAAATTTTAATCGTAACACCCATTAAACAGTGGATATTTGCTGAAATATTTTGAGTGTATTTAATTGGAAGAGCTGACTTCCAACTTTAATGCGCTAAAATATCCTAACGTATGCGTAAAAAAATGAACCTATTTCGGATGGCGATGAAATCTAACGACAAAGTATAGTTCAGTAGTACAAATTTTCCTGAAATCCTACGTTTATTAAGCCTTCGACATAAGTCCTTCGACGGGCGGTCCTACGGCAGATGTTCTTCACTTCTTTTGTATCTGTGGCGATAAGCTGCTTGTACGCTTTGTCCACGAAATTATTGGAGTAGATCCTTCATTTGAAGTTGGGTGACGTTGGGAGGTTTGGCAGTCTTCGGTCTCCTGCAGTAATCTACTGCAATAATGAGCCGAAACTGGCAAGGAAGGAAAGAACAGTGACATGGACATTCTCATCTAGCAGATCGTCAGTCACAGAAGGACATTCTTCAGGAACTTTCTGTGGGATATATATTGGACGATAACGTTACCTCCTTGGTGGGGTCGATAAGTAAATGGTCCCGGGCTTGTATATGCCATCCAGCGTCAAGTCCATTATGGCCACGACATCACGGTTCGTCGAAAAACTGTTCTTCGCTAGCACCTGCAGCCGCTGCTTCTGGGTGATTGCCTGCTGCTCAGATAGGGCCGACCTCGACTGACGCTTACACAAAACAAGATCCATTTAGTCAAGGAACTTCTCCATCAATTGGCCTCTCGGCCCAACTCACAGATCAATGAAGCCACCTTGCCCTCGGTATTCCTCTTCAGCTTCTGTTTGGCTTTCGGCACTCTCGTCTTTCTCCAGAAGAGAGATCATGTAGTAAATGCCGAAACGGCTATATCCGAAGGACACGAAGGGACTGAAAATGTTCAACCTTTTCACTTCGGGTTGGAGCTGGCAGTACAAATAACCCGACCAAAAAGGTTCAACCTTTTAAATAACAAAATTTTAACAAACCTTGTTACGACTATCTGATAATGATATAAATTTGTTGAAGACTTTTATATCTGGATAATTTTATAACATTCTTATAACACATTGAGATATAATGCCTTGGCAGGCACAATCTGCGTTAAGAAAAAGTTTAATTCTTACAATAGCTGATATAATATAGCTACATCGTAACAGCACTGTTACAAAGTTATATCTATACCATATTTTCTGTTCAATTTCGGTAATTTTACTTAAACCTGAAACAATTTTGTTGTTTTCTTCTGGTCGGGAAACTAACAAGCCTAGTTGCTTGACTGTTTCCGCCATGGCTGCTGCAAATCAACTGATAATGCTGTCATTTTTTTTGGAAGGATAATGCTGTCAAAAGGGAAGGATAATCGCATGAAAAATCGCTAAGATCAATGCATACATTAAAATCAGAACCATCAATTTCCAATAACACAACGAAGCTCTTCCTAGTGGCTTACTTGTTTCGAATTAGTTGAGGGAGCTTATTTGTGACTCAGTTAAAACAAAATTGCTGCAACGTGATTGGATGGATGTGTGTTGCTTTGTCGAATATCTATACCCTAGTAGCACACATGTTGCCATTTAGTTGGGAAAACATAAATGTGCCTTTGTTAGTCAGAATCAAGTTGCTGCAACTAATTATGATCAGTGATGTCCATATCCTCAGTGTGGTAGAGAGAGATTTCAATTTTTCCACACACTCTTCCTACCTCAACGAGAGCTCTGCTCTCTAGTTTATATTCACCCCTATGTTTGCATGCGGGTAGCGCATGTGAGTGGAAAAAATAGTTTTTATTCACGCTACACTCGATCGCCCTAGAGTGAGAAGAAGAGTTCTCAAATTCACAGAAGCGAACCCAGATAAATTCCCTGACGAGTGCGCCCCAGTGAGCTCACTGGCGTGGGCTCTTCTGCTTATATACAGCAGTGATTGGAAATTCGCTTTAACGCTCTATAACAAAGGAAGCAAGAATAATGTTTCTTCTCGCTACATTTTTCGGACATTTTCTGCAACTCCGACGATGTTTTCACTTTCAATCGCACCAGCGAATCACAGAAACAGCACTGGTGCATCATCGCACAAGTGTACGCGGCAGTGATCTCAGGCGAGAGCACGTGGGCGAAGACAGATGAGAGCACGTGAGAGCGATCGTTTAAAAGAGAGAGAAATTCACTCACTCCATGCAATCCAGACATAGTTGCACATTTTCACGCTGTTTATTTATCACCGGATAAAAGAGCACTTTGCTTTATCTGCGGTGAGTTATGGTTGTATCCTCTGCGAAGGACCAAGTCTCACGCGCCGACGTAACATTAGTGCGAAATGCCATCTCTGATGATGATCGTGGTGTGCTACTTTGGTAGTATCACAAATGTAATATTTAGAAAGACTCTGAACTCAACTGTTTTCTTTTTCAAACATTTTATACTTTTTTCACTTTTTTTTAAACTTTAAAAAGAACATTAAATAAGCCCGTTTGACAAAGGATGAGCTTATCTAGTGTCGTTACAAAAGTTAGTTTGGAAAACTGTTTCATTTTTTATTTTTTAGTGCACAAGTGAAATGTTTGTTTCAATTTTCCTAGTATTTCAATAAACAATTTTGTTCAGTTGTTTCTCACCCAAATGACTATAAAATATCCGTTAATAACATTTCTCGCTAGATTTCTAGTTTCTAGAAAATGGTAGCATTTTTAAAAAAGTATATCTAAGCATAAAAGTGTATAATATAGTATATCATATAAGTATATAAAGTATATTATAATTGAAGCATTTAAATTTTAAAATGTGAAGTAATGTTTTATAATTGTGCAAATTGATGACTCCAATTGATTTTTCATGACTGCTACATAGAAAAAAAGCGTTCCCAAAAATCCAAACGGACCGTGAACTAGCTCAAGTTTTGAGGATTTTTTTCTTTAAACGATATATAGTTCATGATTAAGTGATTCAGTTCACGGTGTTTTTCTGCTTGTTTTTGAATTCTTGACTGCAATTCACGGATCTGGGCACGTTTACTAACCCAATTTCACAATAAAGCACTTATCGTGTTTGGACCTGAAAAAAAACTTGTTAATATTAGTGGTAGCACTCAGTCGTGGCGTTTATTAATTAAATAAGAAACAACAACACTTAACGGCGCACGTTAAGTGTTAACGCTCTTGAAATGTCACATCGGAAATTAACCAGTTCTAGCAGTTTAAAGTAAACAAATTATTCTAAACCAACAGTGCTGGTTTACTGCCGTCCTCTTGATTGATACAATCACTCTTATCAGGAAAATCTGAACAAGTCATTATTATATTTACAATAAAACAATCAATATTCTAATGTAATCCAATGTCTACCAACGTCAAAATCCTATACCGGAGATCTCCTCGATGTATTGAAAAATTTCTTCAAAACTAAAAACAGGGGAATTTTCTCTGGGGTCCATCTTGCCGCACTTCCCCTTGCCTCGAATTTCCCACGAACCATACCATGTCGGAAGCTGCACTCGGTTTCGGAAAGCAGCAACAGCATCGAGTGTGATCATCATCGTCATCGTCACCGTAGATGCCATCGTCTTATTGTTGGTTTTATTGTCGCACAATGTCGTTGAAAAGCAGAGGTTCATTCCAGGTTATGAACATTTTTTTCATCTTCGTCATCATCGTCATCATCAACCTAGTCATCACAGTGGACTGTTGTTTCAAGGGATATATGTTGGACGGAAGTGTTGAGGCGAGACTGAACTGTTCTTCGGTAAGCCTTGGTGATATGTTATCAGCATAGGCTGACAACACGTTGTCATACAAAATAAGGACACAATTTCATCGGAAGTGATCCGTTTGATTACTGAAGCTTCATGTTTTTTTTCTGTACTAGTGTTCTTCCTTTTCTTAGCGTTTCAAGGTTATTGCTTTCACAATTAGCTTATCGCTTGCTATCAACTTAGTGTTCTGTTCTGAATGCATTTCCACAGTTATTAATTGAGAGCTTTCTATGCCAGGTACTATTTTGCATTAATATGATTGTGTGGCAAGTACAATCATACCCTATGCACCTTACTTTCAAGTTAATAATTTCATGTACAATGACACTTGAATCGACTTGTGATGTTCATGCATTTCTGCAATTGTTTTACTCTTGAATAACTTGATTATAACCTATTTGTTGTTGTGACGATATAACCGACTTAGATAAGATATCAACATGCCAAAAGCACGTTATGCAGTACATCCTTAGAACTTCTTATGTGACGTGCGAAGTAACTCGGAAATTGTTCGTTTTAGAGAAAAAAATAGTTAGAGATGAAATGTTGGGGAATCAAAATGTCCATGACAAATAATATACACTGAAAAAAATTGTTTTACATGACGCCTCAACAATCTTTCAAATTCCATTTTCTTTTCCCTTGCCTGTTTCACAAACTGAGGTTCACAAACTGACAAACTAACATTCCTGCTATGAATATATGGCTTGATCAGTAGCAAAAAAAAAATATATAAACATTGCTGAGTAGACGAATGACGAAGTCAAGTCAACTTGGGAAACATTACGAAATGACCAGTTAAAGTACCCAATAGAGATAGTAAATTATAAGTAGTCAAAGTGCAATCGTGTTCATCTACTGTTGATTAAAACCTGCAGAATTCTAAAATTTCTTATGAAGTTGACGTGGATTCCGACAATAAAATCAATAATGTTAAAGTAAGTCTCCTATAACTTTCAAATTATAAGTTCAGCCGTGTGAAAGTAAAAGAAGAAGTTGTTGGAATATCCATGTTTTTTGAAAGAAACATAGTTTTGGTGATGGACCATCTCGAATAACTTATGAAAAAGGCGTGTTTCTTAAGTTTTTAGTCACATATGAAATTATTTTCAAAATATCTCGAAAACGGTTACCTTCAAGGAGATCATTAACATGAACATTTCAATTAGAAATCAGATGCAAAATCATATTGTGGCATTAAAAAGTACTTTTGATAAACAAAAATTAATTTCATGAAAATAATGCAAAAGTTGCTATAAGGAAAGCTTTTTTAAAAAAAAAATTGTCCATGTTGTGCTTACCTCTCAAACAATGGCTTTTCCGTCCAAATTTTACCATTAAAATTATAAAAATAATCAAAATATTGTATTTTAGGAATTTGAATTTTGGGTTTCATGATTTTTTCATGCAAAACGATTTTTTATTCAGTGTATATTTTTTTTCACCATTTCACCATTCCCTACCATTTCTTCTGTGACATTTTTTCTCTTAAACGAACGATTTCCGAGTAACAGTTTTTTAAAACTGTTGTTTCAAAAACACACTAGCCATTTTCAAAAGTTGATCTTGAGTCTAAACTATATATCCTTATGTCTAAATACGTATTATGTTATACTGGATATGATTGCGAAGTTTTGTCCAAATCCAAGCGGCTCATATCAAATTTCGACATTTTATGACCTCTTTCACCTGGAACTGCTCATATGTTGTTTTCTTTAATTAAAAAAAAAAAGTAAAAATAAAAATTCAATAATTATGACAAATAGGATTTTATTTGTTCCATGAAATAATATAATAGTATCATTTGCCCTGACAGTTCCATGGTTCGCTCTTGTCAAACAACAAATGAACTTATTATCGCCTCCGTGAAGATCTTAAAACTGAGGCTCAAAACGTTCTCAATAGCTTGAAAGGTGACAAACCTTCTATCTAGCTGGCTGTTTTGGACAAAATTGACAAATCGAGTTATTTGCCTGAGAAGTTCCCTAAATAAGCTGACAATAGTTTTCTTTTGTTTCGGTATGAAAATGAGTAACAGGCCGTTAGTGCTTTGGGCATTCCTCAAAAAAAAAAAAAAAAACTACTGGAAAAATGTCATCAATGTTAGGAATTAGTGAACAAGATTTTTTTTTCAGAATTTTACATGATTAGAAACATAGTTTTTAATGTTTTGCTTCATTTTGCTACACCGGGAAGATTTTCTTAAGAATTTTTTTTTTCAAATTATATGTTTTTCATACATTTTTGAACAAATTTTATTATTAATCGGGGAAACAGTGCTATGATGTTCTTTGACGTTCATTCACTTGAAAAATTAAGTTCTTCGGTTATGAATTTTTGAAATATGTGATGTCCGTGAAAATCAGAAAATTTCAACCCCAGTTGCGAATGAGCATGAGCATGAGCACGATTGATCGCCCGCTGATGCTATTCCATTATTGCCAGATCAGCTGTATTTACACAAAGAACCAACAGATGATGTCTGGAGCTAACATATATCCTCAATGGGCAAAAAGTGGTGACCCATTATAAAGCAATAACGGCGCCGGCCGTGCCCGAATGCTGGTCGAGTAGGGAACGCGATGAAACGTGTTGTGTATAATGTATGATATGTACTATCACCCATTGTAGCCCGGAGACTAAGTCCGACAGCAATGGGCTCTCCTCTCTGTTAGACTTGATCCTAATCATGCCATTGTATGAAGGGTCAAAAATGGGCTGGGTGGATCGATAGACAACATCACTTATACGTATCCACAGGGATTTAAAGAATCTCCTTCCAACAAAAGATTGAACAATTGGTCAAAAGAGCAAGCCATTTAAAATGAGGATGCCCGAATAGGTGGGGAGAAGAGCCCGCCTTCTATTCACAAACTACTAGCAATGGGGAGTTGGCATTTTCACTCAGAGTGCTTCAATCGGGTGCCCTGATGGTCCCTCCCATTCCCATGAAATATTTAGATAATAGTGTATATATTTATGTAAATGAAAAATACTGCAATCATTCGTATCAATTACATATGATCTCCATTCGGTTGATCCTGAAATACAAGAAATGTTGTTAAGTGTTAAATTGTAGAGTTCTGAAGTTCGTGCTTTAGCACATTTTCTTTCGTTTTTAGCGATAGCAGCATTTCACCAAAATCTTGATATGAGGTATCCTGACAAAGTTTGTTAAATCTTTTGAACACATAACGCTGCATGATAGCCTCAGATTTAGTAAAATGTCCGTTTGCAAGCCGAAAAATTTAAAATACTGTCAGTACTGATTGCAAAAGCCTACCACAGTTTCTGTTGTAGCCTCTTGTATGCAAGGCTCTAGATACTTCTAAACCATAAGAGGAGAAGAAAGGATCAACATGACAATTGGAAACAATAATGAAAAGAATATATAACCTATTAGGTAAAAAATATAGAATTACTTTTATGTCAATATATATCATGCAAACACAAGTAATAATAAAATTGGTAATGATGCACGGTGGTGGTAATGAATAATCCAGGATGAATCTAAAGCAAGTATGGAAGAATCTCTACTGAGTTCCTGTGGTACGACAAACCGGCCATTTCAGTACAAGGGACGCAACCCGCAACCTGTCAAAAACAAGTTCACACGCAAAGCATCAGAATCGAGCTCTCGATTGACAGAATAAACTCAATAGATGGGGTCGAAGAGTCCATCCTCGTTCCGCAAAATGTTAACAATAGGAAGGAGGCAGTTCCATGCTCCCTATCCAAATCGTTTCACTTGGGTGCCCTGACGGTCCCTCTCTTGCCCCGCTATATTATTTAATATATTTTAACTAGAAATGAGAAATATATTATATTTTGTAGTATATTTTTTATTATGCTACAATTTGCTGCATTTTGGAATTTCAGGGCAATGATCCCTCATCTCATCTTCAAGTGATCATTTCAGGCTGTCCATTTGGTTCAGGAACTTTTGAACGTTCATTACTATTTATTTACATGGCATAACGTCACAATACTATAACATAGACTGATACACATACGATTCGTGACTGCTCCTCTCCAATCCCTTAGTCACTTTGTACCACCTAGGTCTTGCTCCACCTGGTCTGACCATCTTGCTCGTTGCGCCCCACGAACACCATTTTTGCAGGATAGTGGCTCGGAATTCTCGCAACATGTCCTGCTCAGCGTATCCTTCCAGCTTTTGCCACCTTATGAAAACTGGGTTCGCTGGCAAGTTGCGCGAGTTCATGGTTCATCCTTTGCCTCCATAGTCCGTTCTCCTGTAGTCCACCAAAGATGGTTCTTAACACCCGTCACTCAAAAACTCCGAGTGCTCGCAGGTCCTCTGCAAGCATTGTCCACGTCTCATGCCCGTAGAGAACAACCGGTCTTATTAGCGTATGGGAGCTTAGTCTGTCATGACTTCCACTGATAATCCGCCTCCGGATCTCACGGCTGTTATCGTTGTCCGCAGTAACCAGTGGGCCGAAATAGACAAATTCATCGACTACCTCGAACTCATCGCCGTCGATCGTTACACTGCTGCCCAGTCGGGTCCAGTCTTGCTTGGTTCTGCCTGCCAGCATGTACTTCGTTTTGGACATATTTATCTTCAAACCAATCTTCCCTGTTTTGCTGTGCCACCGTCTCCAATGTTCTGCCGACAGTATTCACGTCATCGGCAAAGCAGATAAATTGACCGGATCTGCTGAAAATCGTGCCTCGCATGTTAAACGCCACTCGTCGCATAACACCTTTAAGAGCAATGTTGAACAGGAGGCAAGAGAGACCATCACCTTGACGAAGCCCCCTGCGGGATTCGAATGAACTCGATAAGCCACCCGATATCCTCACACATCACTGGGTTCCATCCATCGTAGCCTTGATAAGTCGAGTCAGCTTCTCCGGAAAGCTGTTCTCGTCCATGATCTTCCATGACTCATATCGCTTAATTGTATCATATGCGGCTTTGAAGTCGATGAATAGATGATGCGTTGGGACTCTATATTCACGGCACTTTTGGAGGATCTGCCGCAAAGTGAAGATTTGGGCCGTTGTAGACCGTCCTTCGATGAAGCCGGCCTGAGCTTCGGAGATGTCCTTCAGAAAACTTCGGTGAAGTTTTGTAGAGAAATTCGGGGCAGTTCTTCAGAGAACTTCAGTGGATTTCAGCAGAGATTTTCGGGTAAGTTCTTTAGAGAACTTCGAGAAAGTTCTTCAGAAAAGTTCAGGGATTATTTTTTTAGAAGTTCAGGGAAGTTCCTCAGAGAAGTTCAGGATTCTTAGAGCATGTACCGGTTTGTTGACGAGTTGGTCGATTTACCCAGAATAGTGGCCCAATTATTTGATTTCTTAAGTTCCGTGGGTTTGGACACGATTTCGACGCAGTCCGAGAGAAGTGCCATCGCATTATATGATGATGTTTATGCTTCAAATGGCGCACTGCTTGCTTTGGTTTCGACCCACTCAGGTTTTCAAGTTTCAAAACGGGTGATTGTACGTTGGAGTCAGGGATCAAAATCAAAGGTTGAACATCGGAACTGGTAGAATCATTATCTGCCTCTCAACATTATCTTCTTGAAAAGAACTTAGTGTTTAGCTAGGTTATAAAAATCCCCTGCTCTAGACATTCTTCGGATAAGGAATTGCAAAGCAGAATCATACACTCATTTTGAAGTTTACCCTCACACAAGTGATTGGGATCAGTTGATTCCCAAAACACCGGATTTTGCTTTCACAGCTACCTCAAGTGGAATTTCTTTTCCTGGTCCAGTTTTGCTTAAAAAATATCGCGAAAACACTAACACGAATTGTCAGCTACTACTGTAACCTACTACTGTAACACAGAAACAATTGCTAGAGTGTACACACGATAACGTTGTTCCTATGAACTATTACATAGTTTTACAGCATATAGCTCACTGTATACCTACTAAAAAAAAGCTGCTTTGTGGCGACATATTTACGAAAAAATTGACAGCAAAGGAAAACACGTCCACTTTTAGCCAAAGCATACTGCGATCACTCCTATAGAAATTTAAGTCGGTAATTAGGTGAATAAAGTTATATCAAGTTGTAAATGTGATCCGCACACGAAAACGTTTAAATCATGAACCATACAAAAATTTCAACCCCAGTTTAGGAAAAACTGGTAACTCTGATTTTTTCGGTTTTTTTTAAATACATATCCATCAACTGTATGTGGACGAAAACGTGGACAAAATTTCATTAAATACCTAACACCGTTCGCCAAGACAATGCTAGCCTCCTAGCACGAGTTCAGATCGACGGTGATGAAATCGAGGTAGTAGACGAATTCGTGTATCTGGGCTCATTGGTGACCGCCGATAATGACACCAGCAGAGAAATACAAAGGCGCATTATGGCTGGCAATCGTGTCTACTTTGGACTCCGAAAGACGCTAAGATCGAACAAAGTTCGCCGAACCACAAAGGTTACCATCTACAAGACATTAATTAGACCGGTAGTTCTCTACGGCAACGAAACATGGACATTGCTGGTGGAGGATCACCTTGGTGTTTTTGAACGGAAGGTGCTGCGTACGATCTACGGTGGAGTGCAGATGGAAGACTCTCCACAGACAGTGAGGCTGGCGAGGTACAGTCATGGACCGAATACAATGGAGACAACTTCTGTGTACAGCAGAGGCTACACCGGCCTTGGCCTGATTTGTATGGTAAGTAAGTCTAATCTTTTATCCTGCAGCTATTTTGGACAAAATTGACAAGTCGAGTTATTTTCCTGAATGTAGCTACATGCAAATAAGCTGAGAATAGTTTTGATTTGTTTCGGTATCTCGGCATCAAAAAAAAAGAAACAATTGAGACAATCTCACCAATTTCAGGTGACGAAGAAGTGACAAAAGTTTTTTTTTTTAAACTGCTTTGCTTTGCAATTTTTTTCTACCATCACATTTTTTGTGATAAAGTTCTTTTTTAGATTATAAAAGGTGGACCGGTCAAAAATTGGTCAACATGATTAAGTGCACACTGAATAGTTTTTTATATAAAGCCAAACCTACTATTTTTCCAGGAAGTTTGACATTTTTCTGCTTAAACTTACCCTGAACCCTTCCTTTTCCGGCAGCCGTATAAAACTCTTGACCAGGGAGTTGCTTAAAATCAACCTTAACGTATGTTCCATCGTCCATTACGACGCATTCAAACTAGGTCAAACAACTCGTGTACAACTTACGCGCTCTTTTTTTTGGCTATTGTGTTTTGCTTATCGTCTCGATTTGGTGTCACTGTAACCTTAAATATTGACAGTCCGACTCGTTTCTTTGCTCTTTGCACTGTTGTGAGGGACTTTTCCAATTTGACACTCAACATTCCGTATGCATACACTTACAAAATGAGGAGTGTGCAAGTTTTTTAAATGCACGATTAAAACAAACTACGTCATATTTGAGTCGACCAAGTTTCGACCGTTCCATCCTTAATGTTTTTCTTACATTCTTGAACCAATTTCCATTTAAATCGGAGAAACATAGCTATGATGGCCTTCGACGTTCTTTGGTTATGAATTTTTGAAATATATGATGTCCGTGAAAATAACAAAATTTGAACCCCAGCTTTAAAAAAACTGGTAACCCTGATGTTTTTTCTATCTTATTTTTTATATATATATATATATATATATATATATATATATATATATATATATATATATATATATATATATATATATATATATATATATATCCATAAACTTTTATTAGCATGGACAAAGTTTTATTAAAAATCTTACACCGTTCAAGGCACAAAACTGTACGATATTTAATAAAATCACAATTTCACTGTTGGTTTTGTTCTTCATGATTGTTTCTAGCCGATAAATCCCCATAATGTAGTTGTTGAGTTATTTATTTGCATATATCTACTCGCATATTTTATTGGCACACCCTGTAGCTTTGATACACACAAGCAAAAGTAAACATAAAAATAAAAACTATACTTAGGTCTGATTGTAAAATTAAAAAGTTGAAAACGTTCTGAAAAATTCATTCGAATTACCCAATAAAATCGAAAAAATTGAAACGTAGAAATCTTCTTCAATTCTTACGTATAACGACTGTTCCAGAAAGTATAACCTTCCCTTTTTTACGGTCACTTCGAATATAATGAAATATTTCAACAAGTTTTGGCTGCGTCCTTTTGTTTGCACATTTCTGAATGACATAGCATCAAAAAAGTGCTCAGTTTTGTGTTACCTATCAGAATGCGCGGTTTTTCTCCGGAACAACGAAAAGTATCGTGCAAATTGGTCAAGCGAAGAGGGTGTAAGCGTTGGAGTGGTACGATCTACAGTTCGAAAGTATAGAGAACAGTGTACGTTTGAAGATGCGCCGAAGAGTGGTCGGAAATCCGGTCCTGTTAGTCCGGATATCGATAAAAAAGATCAGGGATGCCTACATGCGAAAACCAGCGACTTCCGTTCGGGATGTTGCGAAAATATTAGAGACCTCGTCGAGTAACGTCATGCGTGCCAAAGAAAGACTTTAGCTAAAAACATACCGGAAGCAGCAAAACCCCAAAAGGAACCCAAATCAGGCCGCGTCCGTGAAACCACTGGCCCGCAAACTCTACGATTCGTTATTTTGTAGAAATTCTGGGTGTATAATAATGGACGATGAAACGTATGTGAAACAAGATTACAAAACGCTTCCCGGACCACAATTCTATACTGTAAGCGAAGACAAAGACATCCCCGAAACGGAGAAGGCCATTTTTACCGAAAAAATCGGTAAGAAGGTTATGGTTTGGCAGGCAATATACGAGTGTGGTAAAACATCTAGTCCGTACATCACATCGGAGACGATGAACACTCAGAAATACGTTAAGAAATGTCTCCAGTAGCGATTATCGCCGATGATCAGGCAGCACGAAGGTCAAGTAGTGTTTTGGCCTGATTTGGCGTCATGTCATAACGCAAAGGACACTATAGAATGGTACAAAAGTCAAAATGTATGTTTCGTGCCGAAAGACATGAATCCGCCGAACTGCCCGGAGGCACGGCCAATCGAGACTTTTTGGGCTTTAACCAAAGCAAAGCTTCGAAAATTAATAAAACCAGCGGACAACATCAGAAAATTTAAAAAAGATTGGCCAAAAGTGGTCAAAATGGTGGGAAGTACGAGTTCTAGAACTTTTGAAGACGCGTACTTTGAAATACAAATGTTGCCGCTAGCTTCAACCAATCGATAGTTATTGAAGTTTTTCTAAAAAAAATACGCTCTTTTCAAATGTTGATTTTTATGATTGGGGCAAACACAAAAAAACAATTAAAGGCGTCATTTATTAGGACAATTTATATTGTTTAACATATGTGAAAACTAGAGATATGTTATTTCTGTATCTTGAGAAAATTACATTTGAATCTGGGATGGTTTTAGAAGAAAAACTCCAATAACTATTGATTGGTTGAAGCTAGCGGCAAAATTAATATATCAAAATACGCGACTTCAAAAGTTCTACAACTCGTCCAAACAAAACATTACAATGGAAATTGAAATAAAAAAGTTAGGACAGAAAAACTTTTTTTTATGGTACACCCTAAGTTGACGAGGGAAAAGTTGCTCTATATCGGTCAATTTTTAACCTCAAGAAAAATATGGTGGTGAAACTTGAAATAAAAACAAAGGCCCATTTCTTTAAGTTGATTAAAATAAGGGTGGTCCCCATTTTCACGGAAATACAGAAACCAACTTTTTTATTTTCAGTAATAGACGTTTACATTTTTGAGCAAAGTTGTAGCGCAGAAAATTTCATGGAATTTTTATGCATAATTTTTTTTTGTAGCTTGAAAATTGACCGATTTAGAGCAACTTTTCGCTCGTCAACTTAGGGTGTACCATAAAAAAAGTTTTTCTGTCCTAACTTTTTTATTTCAATTTCTATCATAAAATTGTGTTCGGACGAGTTTTAGAACTTTTGAAGTCGCGTATTTTGATGTATTAATTTTGCCACTAGCTTTAACCAATCAATAGTTATTGGAGTTTTTCTTCTAAAACCATCCCAGATTCAAGTGTAATTTTCTCAAGGTTCAGAAATAACATATCTCTAGTTTTACATATGTTAAACAATATAAATTGTCCTAATAAATCACGTCTTTAGTTTTTTGTGTTATTGCCCCAATAATAAAAATCAGCATTTGAAAAGAGCGTTTTTATTTTGTAGAAAAACTTCAATAACTATCGACTGGTTGAAGCTAGTGACAAAATTTGTATATCAAAGTACGCGTCTTCAAAAGTTCTAAAACTCGTCGCAACACAACTTTACAGTGGAAATTGAAATAAAACAGTAAGGGCAAAAAAAAAACATTTTTTTATGGTACACCCTAAGTTGATGAGGGAAAATTGCCCTGAATCGGTCAATTTTTAAGCTACAACAAAATTAATACATTAAAATTCCATGAAATTTTCTGCGCTACAACTTTGCGCAACAATGTAAACGTCTATTTCTGCAAGTAAAAAAGTTAGTTTTTGTATTTCCATGAAAATGGGGACCACTCTAATATTAACTAACATAAAAAAATGGGCCTTAGTGATACAAACCATGTTGTAGAGCATCGCTTTGCTGTAAAGTTTCAAGTTTAGGCGCTGGGAGCATGTTTCCTCGCAAATTCGTGATCTGGACCATAGTGCACTGTGCAAAAGCTAATGGGTCATGTTCGAGGAAAAGTTAGGAGTCTTGGCTATGATTGAATATTTTGATTAAATGAGAGTAAAATATCATATAAAACACAAATACAAATATGTTTTGCCAAATAAAATTATTAAAACAAAAATAACATGACTTTTTTGGTATTTTGAAAGTGTGCTTATACTTTCTGGAACAGTCTATAGTTCAACTCAAACAATGGTAACATGTTAAATTCGTTTCGAAATATCAAATAACATCGAAGAAATGATTGAAAAGCAGAAATCTATTACAATTCCCACGTACATAATATTGCTCCAGCTATGGTTGGCTCAGCAATTTCCCATAAAATGCATTTTCCGCAAATATATCGCCATCTTTTTTTTTTCCTCTCACTCCATTCTTATTCAAAGTGGTCTCAAGAAAGCAATTCACCATTCACATTTCCACCCGAACGGTAATGTGTTAAACAACCATTCAAGGATCGGAACACGGTGCTCAACTGTGCATTATTTATTCAAACATTCTCCCATGCAATCAGTTTGCAAACACCTGGCAATCCAATCAGTATCACACCCAGCGCTCATGGGTGGTCGTGTAGCGTCGTGTCGGCAACGGCGCTGGCAGGAACCGACAACGGAAATGCAATAACAGGGCGGTTCGCCATAAACGCGTGCCCGGAGGGGGGTTTCCCCATAAACGGCAGCTGCCAGCAACAACCGCAATGTTGCAGAAGAAAAGCGTTACTTCCGGTCGACATATTTGCACCGTTCCCGTGGAATTGTTCTTAACTGACGTCCACTCATGAATATGGGATGGAGGTCTGCCGGAGTTTTTGAAGGTGTGAAAAACACTGCTCTCTCTGCACTCTGTTCAAAATTCTCGTTTACGGAAACGTATCGATATGCAAGAGCATACCGCCCATACCAAGTTCTACTGCTGTGTATTCCATCGAAGAAAATAGATCCGAACGTGATTGAAACTATGCTAGAGGTGGGAGGTTGCTTCCTGCTAATTACCTAACTCTATTACCTTTATTGTCATCATCATTATAGTGTCGTTACCGGTGGCACCTCGGCGGTTCCTCTCTTACCACTCGCTGTTGACGTTGGCGCCTGGCGGTCGGTTTGTATAAAAATACGTAACCTAGTTAAATGAAAGTGGTGCTATCATCGGTTGAGCTGTTGCGCTCTTTACCTTCGACGTTGACTGACGTTATCGGAGGCTTATAAAGGGTGTATTCGATAAAAATGGCACACAGAAAATCTTCTGTAACTTTTGAATCGTATGAGTAAAAATCCTAGAAATTTGAGTAGATCTTATCCATAGTGTATTATTTACATCTGCCAAGTTTCATAGTTATACATTCAGTAGTTCCAGTCATGTCGTCGAAACAAGAAATTGTCCGTGAGATAATTTTGTGCACTCACAATCAAAATCCAGGGGCGTCCCACCGGTGGATCGCTAAAAGGCTTGGAATTGCAAATACAACTGTGTCTCGTGTAATAAGACACCTTCAAGGAGCGTCTGAGTGTCCAAAGGAAGGAAGGGAGTGGTCGTAAAAGCGGTTCAATGGACAGTAAAATGGCCGGGAAAGTCGTACAACATTTCAAGAACCGTCCAAACATGTCAATTCGGATGTCGCTAAAAAGTCTAAGGTGTCAGTCGGTTTGTGCAGAAAACCATGAAGCGTGCTGGGTTACATGTTTAAAAAGTGCAAAAAGGCCCAAACCGGAATGAAAAACAAAACATCACTGCGAAAACCCGCGCCCGGAAACTTTACACGAAGCTGCTCACCAAATCCGGTTGCATCGTGATGGATGACGAAACATACGTCAAGGCCGACTTTCGTCAACTTCCTGGGCAAGAATATTTCGTTGCCAAGTCGAAGTTCGATGTTCCGGAGGATGTTCGAAAGAAGAAACTATCGAAATTTGCAAAGAAGTTTCTAATCTGGCAGGCGATTTGCGGATGTGGTGAAATAAGTGCTCCCTTCATCACTTCCGGAACAATAAAAGGTGCGATTTACACGGAAGAGTGCCTTAAGAAGCGTCTCTTGCCATTCATTAAGAAGCACAAAGGATCAACTCTGTTTTGGCCTGATCTAGCATCCTACCACTACGCTCGAAACGGCAGCCCTAAGTTTGCACCTTTAAACTGAAGAAATGATCCATTAAAAATTGAATTTCATTCCATAAAAAACGTATTCATGACCCATTAAACTCTGGTCTATGTCCATAATAAAATGGATATGATCCATAAATTTTATCAATGTGATCCATAATTTATATAAAATTTAGCAATAAAATGTAAAAAATGTACCGTTATATTATCAATAAAATTGTACGGATTACCCATAAACATATAGCAAATGTTCCATAAAAGGTTCAATATCATTCCTTAAAGTTGTAAAATTGATCCTTAGAATGTAACGTTTGTGAACTTAAATATATGCACATGATCAATAAATTATTGAAAATATAACATAAATAAATCGTCAATGGTCCATGATAGGTTTAAAACATTAACAACAAACTTTATATATGGTCCATAGGAAATAAACTTTGGGCATTTAAAATAATATGCAGGACCCATAAATTATGCCAGAATTATTCCAATGTTGGGTTAATATTTTTTTAAATTTTGGCTACGGGGAAATTGATCCTTGACTGCGCCACTACTCAGATCTATTACCATGTCCGTTTCTTTAGCTATGAGGCTCAAATATTGCTTTTAAAGAAGGATCGCTTTTTAGAAGATTTTATATTTTTCAGAGAGCTGATTTACTTTCGCGATTTCACGATCTTTCACGACTGCAACTGCGATGTTTCCCATCGCAATGTTACCCAATAAATTTGGTAAAGAGCATTCGGGCATGTAAAGAACTAGGGAAGATGATCCTATATTAATCTCATCACTTTGCAATTCATCCTACTTGAAATTAAACGATGAACACGTGACAGGATTAGTTAGTAATGTTTGTTGTTGTTATTAAACGTAAGCAAACATTATTAGAAAACGAAACCGATCCTTCAACTGCCCAATTGTTTGATTCATCGTAGGATGAATAAAGGAACAATGAAATTAAAATGGGGGCAGTTACGCTACATGTCAAATTTAAGGCTTGATCAAACTGTTATTTAAGATTTGTTTTATAAAATTATGCCGGGCAAACGTTTGCCGTCCAACTCGCTATCGCTCGTCGGACATAACTACAAAAAAACATCCTCCGTTTGCATTATACCGGGCAAATGCTTGAATCAGTCGTTAACATGAAACATCGACCGCTTTCTACTTCCTTAGTTTTTCAATCCTCAACAGCAGGCAACATTAATATCTCTAGCACTTGGAGTACAGCATAACAAATCGTGGCTACTATGTCACATTGTACAATATAGTGTGTCTAACTGAGAGCTGTTTGATCATTCCCAAAGATGATCAATCTCTTATGAATTTATTAAAAACATTCATACAAAAGGTTTTTTTTTTTTCTAAAAACCAATGTGTGGCAAAATTGTAGTTGAGAAAATTTTCTATAAGAATAACTTTTGAACGAAACGTTTGTTTTCTCCATAGTACTTTCGTTATAAAAATTCTAATTAGTGTTATTTTCTTATCAAATGTGATCACATTTCAAGATGTTGTTAAGGACATGATTTGAAATCGTTTAAGCATAGGGGAGAGAATATTTCAAAATTTGCATCACTCTAACAGGAAGGTTAGGTTAGATTAACTTCCCAATTTTTATGCACCTAAAATTGAAACAAATAGTGACCAAAACTCAAAATACAGGCATAAATTCATTAATCATCCATATGTTCAAATGCACAGAAGTTGATATGCTGGATCATTTCTTTGAGTTTATAGATTATTATTCATTGTTTTATGGATCATAGACAATTTATTTATGGAACATTTTCAATAATTTATGAATCATGTACATGTATTTTAGTGCACAAATGTTACATTCTGTGGATCAATTTCGCAAGTTTAAGGATTGATATTGAACCTTTTGGAACATTTGCTATATATTTATGGGTAATCCGTACAATTTTGTTGATCCTTACCCTAGATATATAACGGTACATTTTGACATTTTGTTACTAAATTTTGTATAAATTAACGGATCACATTGATAATTATATGGATCGGATTAATTTTTCTATGGATATTGACCAGAGTTTTTATGGGTCATAAATGCGTTTTTTGTGGAACAGTTTTAATTTTTTAATGTATCGTTTATTGGTTTTTATATGCAAAAGTAGCATCGTTTGCTGCTCGAAACGTGTTGGGTTGGTACCGAACCAACGGAGTCAATTTTGTGCCAAAAGATGTGAAGACCCGCAAATTCACCGGAACTTCGTCAATTGAAAAAATTCTGGAGCAATTATGAGAAACGGAACTTCGCATGACATCCCGAAACTATAAAAAACAGAGCTAGAAATAGAAGAAAAATTTGAGTAAAAACAACAAAAATGCACTGGGAAAATCGGTTGTACAGAATTTGATGGGTGGAGTGAAAAGGAAGGTGCGGGCATTCGGGATGGGAGACGAAATTGAATAAAACAAATGTTGCAAATCAAAACTCATTAATAGTTCTTCATTCCCTGAAAATTTCAAGAAAATCCGATAATTAGTTTAATTTTGATGAGTATATATGTGTGTGCCATTTTTATCGAATACACCCTTTAATCCTTCACCATCAGCCATTAAAGCCAGACGCGGTGGTCGAGGATGCTGCTGATGGTAAATCATTATCTGTCTAGTGATTGATGGGAATAGAACCGCAATACGCTCGAGAGTAAAAATTGATTAACAAATTGAGCGCAGGCTGAGATAATCGCCGTTGATTGGGATTGCAACAATTGGCAACAACGATTCAAGTATCGCCATTTCATTTCGATGGCAGCTATCTAGCGGACGTGTTTTAATTGTTTGTTATTCTTTCAGCACAGGTTACCATTGAGGCAACATACAATCGTGATAAAAGTTCAACCTTTCTCATCGTCTACCGTCAGACCGCTGATTTGTATTTTGCATTGCAGGATTCCAATAGGCATTTGCATTTAAATCGAAACGAATGTAACTGGAATTACGTCGTTGTCGTCTTCGAGGCTGGCTTCAAGAATGGTACTTCGAGAGTGGCTCTGTCGAGTAATTGCAACCAATTATTCTAATAGAATAATCGAGGTTCATTGCAGTGTCAGTTGTGCGATGCAGTGCAATAGTGTCATAACACAATTGTTCACATGCATTGGGGGAAGCAGCAATCGGTAGGCGTTTGAATTGAACTTCCCAAGGAACCATTTGTTTTCCTTCGAAGGAGGATGCATACAATTGCACAATGCAATTTTGATTCCCGTGAATCGAAGCAATAGATGTAGCAGTAATCGCTTTGCCATCACATCCATGCTTCGGCTCAAATGCTGATTATTCGAGTCAACCGGTAGCCTACCAATTTAGGTCTGAAATTGCATTCATCTCGTAGTCGAGATGATGTTAGCGATTCCACTGGAAGAATAGTACACTCAATAATGTCGAGTGGCCCTTGTTAACTGGTTCGACGAGCATCTCCAAGGGGATCTAGTAATGGAATAATGCAGTTGCAGTGCAGATAATTGGATTCGAAAGATGTGCAGTGGGCTCATTGAACACCGTTTTCTTCAAAGAAGAAATGATTTGATTGAATAAGTGGTTTCCATCCCACTGAATTAGTTTGAACTGCGTAAATAGGATCTCTGTGAGCTTGGGCATAGCAACCTATGCTTGCTATTCTTCTCTTCGCTTCTTCCCAAAGTCAGAATTTCCACTCGAATAAACACCACTTTCTGTTGGATAGGTCCTTTTTGCTTTCTTGGCATTTCAAGCAAAACAATGCATTAGGTCCTAAGTAACAATGAGAGACTCTCTTTGTCGACTTTCTCTTTGCGTTCCTACGGCTATGTAAAGGCATATTCAAGTATTTTCAACATACAGTACTGTAGTATAAAGTGTGATTAAGAATCCAATACGTCGAAAACATCAGCAAATCGTTTTATAGACAAGCTATTAACCAAAGAGAAAGTCGACGAAGAGAATCCGTCAATGTTACTTAGGACTCAATGCATTGTACAGCTTGATTTCTTGCCTATTGCTTATTACAATTAGCTTATTGGCTACTTTCTACATAGTATTATTGATAGTGGTTTTTGCGTCAGAAAGCGTGATAACCTTGGAAAATTATTGCCAGATTTTGGTTCAAATGCCACCCACATGCAAAGGAAGCATAAATTAATCTTTCTAGCATATATGCTCCCAACGATAAAAAACAAATTATCACATTATTTAACTTTATATGCAAGCATTTGGCTCCCGATGAAATTTGGACACACGCAATTGTTCGTAACTTTTGAGCGTGTGGCTAAAAATTATTGAAATTTTAACTGAATGTATTTCATTGTGTTGTGTCAATTGTTTCATGAGTTTCGTGAAAATCGGTCGAGTGATTTCAGTGATGGCTTCGAATGAAGAAATAGTGCGCCAACAAATGTTGGGCACTCACTTCGAAAACCCAAACGCTTCTCATCGATGGATCGGAAAACAGCTCGGAATCGCACATTCAACCGTATCTCATGTGATCAAAACGTTCAAGGACCGTAAGACAACCAAGCGGAAAAATGGTAGTGGCAAAAAACGTGGCACATCAAATCCGTAGAAG
Organism: Aedes japonicus; assembly: GCA_034211315.2. Classification (NCBI taxonomy): domain Eukaryota; kingdom Metazoa; phylum Arthropoda; class Insecta; order Diptera; family Culicidae; genus Aedes; species Aedes japonicus. Next base: position 45,284 of record JASCZW010008524.1, read on the forward strand.
GCCAGGTATTGGGATTGAACCAATTTAAGCGTTATCCCAACATTTCGATTAGGGATGTTGCGAAAAAGGCGAAAGTTTCAGTTTGTTTTGTGCAGAAAACAATGAAACGTTCCGGATTACATGTGTACAAGGTCTAGAAGGCACCGAACCGGAGCAATTAACAGAACTCGGTGGCCAAACCTTGCGCAAGAAAACTGTACAGGGAACCAAAACCGTTCTGCATTGTGATGGACGATGAGACCTACATTAAAGCCGACACCAAACAAATGCCAGGACAGGAACACTACCTCGCCACTTCTAAGTTGGCCGTTCGGCAAGCGATCTGCGAATGTGGCAAAATGAGTCAGCCCTTCATCACCTCTGGGACCGTCAACGGACAAATTCAAAAGGACGAATGCCTCCAAAAACGACTTCTGCCCTTCTTGAGTTTTGGCCGGATTTGGCATCTTGCCACTATGCCCGGCCCGTCTTAGACTGGTACAAAGATAATAATGTAGTTTTTGTACCAAAAGACGTCAAGCCTCCAAACTAAAGAATGTGTGGTTAAAAGTAAGTAAGCAAGTCGGTCCTATCATTGCCCACTATTTAATGAAAGGGGCCAAGGCAAAGGTGCGGGCATCTGGGTTGGGAGAAGAGGTTCAATAAACCAATGATGTCAAAACTTAACCATTTAGTAGAACTTTATTTCCAGAAAGTTTGAAAAGAATCGGGCTCAAGGAAATTTTTTGGTGACCTATTTTGTGTGGCCAAATTTCATCGAATACAGTCTTTAGAGCGATTTCAGACACTCTTTCGCGAATTGCTCTATTTCTTGGAATCCTTTCTGCCGCACATGCTACGCAGTTGGCCTGGTCGGTGACAAGAAAAATGATGTATTCAAGAAGTCATTTTCCAGGATGCTTTCAAGAATTGGCAGCGTTCGTGTGAGATTAGATGATATTAGATTAGATAGCACCATTACAGAATCGGAGGAAAATGAGTTTTCCAAGACTACTAAGAAATTTAGCATGCTTTTCTGCATTCCTCCGAGGTTAAACAGCAGTATCACTACTGGTTTAAATCGGTTCTTAAATTCGAAATTTCAACATAATATAACAATTCATTTAAACCATTCATTTTTGTGGGTGGCATCCTTACTGTTGGTTTGAATCGGTTTTCATACTCGATATTTTAGTATAATTTGGTAAGCTAATGATATGAACCATTCATTCTTGTGAGTGACTCCTACAGCAATCTTACTGTTGGTTTGAATCGGTCCTTAAACTCATTAAATTTTTTAATGTATTGTACTGAAATCAACCACCCACACTAGTGACTGGCCCCAACAGCATCCTTACTGTTGGTTTGAATCGAATCTCAAACTCACAACATATTTTTGTATTATACTGAAATAAACCACCCTCACTTGTGAGTGGCCTTAATAGAAATCATACTGTTGGTTTAAATCGGTCCTCGAATTTGATATTTCAACATTTTATTCTATTCTATCGAAAAAACCACCCACACTTGTGAGTGGCCCGAACAGATTCCGTACTGTTGGTTTGAATCGGACCGCATACTCGATATTTTTTTGTATTGTACTGAAATCAATCACCCACACTTGTGAGTGGCCCCAAAAGCAATCTCACTGCTGGTTTAAATATTATACCGAAAAATCTTATACGGAAAGAAAATAATTATTGTATAGGTTATCAGGGTGAAAAAAAATTGTCCCTCGTGGCAGTTCATAGAACTTGAATTATAATCGTTGCCTGTTACCGTCTGTATTTACATCTAAAGATCCTATAAAAAAAACTAAACGCTAGACGCTTCATATGGGTAGATTCTTGCTGGGTAGAATATGTACATCCTCCTTAACATCTATCTACTGGAAATGCTTCCTCGAAATCATACAAATATCTGGGGAGAGAAATGGAATACCTCTAGGAGGAGTAATAAGTTAATCTATCAACGTTGTAATCCCTTAATAGGTCCTCAAACTCGATGTTTCAACATATTTTTGTATTCTACCCAAATAAACCACCCACACTTGTGAGTGGCCCCTTCAGGATCCTGACTGTTGGTTCAAATCGGTCCCAATACTCGATATTTTACCATTTTTTGTATTGTACTTAAATCATTCACCCACAATTGTGAGTGGCCCCAACCGCAAACATACTGTTGGCTTAAATCGATCATTGAATTCGATATTTCAACGTTTTATTTTATTCCACCGAAATAAACCACCCACACTTGTGAATGACCCCCAACAGCATCCCTACTGTTGGTTTAAATCTGTCCTCAAACTCGATATTTTAACATATGTGTGTATACTTTGATTGTTGTTTTTTGTATTCTCTAATGCAAGGAGTAACGATCATTGATGAAGTTTTTCAGAAACAGATATTTTCCCATCTCCATGCGAAGCTCTAGGAGTGAACGATAATTTTTTTGCTAGAATGAATAGAAATGCCTGATCGGATACTTCCGTTCATTACCCTCCGCTAGTTTTCAAACTTGTATCTTTCAATTTCAAAGCCCGCCGTTACCCAATACGGAACTATCAATACACTTTCTCTTCATGTCTATTCGTTCTAGCAATAAATTACCGTTCACTCCTAGAGATTCGCATGGAGATGGGAAATTATCTGTTTCTGCCAAACTTCATCATATGTTTGTATGAGGAAATTGGTCAGAAACAGATAATTTTCCATTTTCATAAAAGGCTCTAGAAATGGAAAGTCATTTATTACTATAACGAATAGAAATGAAGAGAAAATATTGATTGTTTCGTTTAGCGTAACGGCAGGCTTTGATATTGAAAGATACACGTTGAAAACGAGCGGAGGGCATTTGATCGGTAGTATGGTGGTTCAAATAAACTACCCACACTTGCGAGTGGCCCCAACAGCATCCTTACTGTTGATTTAAATCGGTTTCAAAATTTGGATAATTTTACTGTGCATCTCTGTGCCGAGAACATATTAAAATATCTTATTCGCTGCCGACGTTAGTTGAATTCAGCTTATCGTTTACCAAAACGAATCCCGCGTCAAATCAAACCATTTTATCCAACATCCTAGTGATTTCTCGTGGAAGTGCAGAGGTGTTCTCGGCTTCCAATCCGGCTAGTATCACGTCAACATATTCTCACCCTTTCCTTATTTGACCTGCATTTGGGCGGGGCTGACGTCGAATTGTCTTAGTTTGGCATCACCAGTTTTTACACATTGAGGATGTTTGCCAATAGTCTCAAGCATCATCTGTTGGTGCTCTACACACTACCAAAATCTCGTGTAAATTTCTGTCCCTGAGACCGACACATGCAAGCGTCCTTTAGCGCATAAGAATGTGTTGAAAGAGACGAGAAAATAAATTCAATCGAACACATCTTTTGTCAAAGTGCGTATGTGTCAGTTTCAAGAGACATAATTTCACACGAAATCTTTCTTTACGTCCCCCAACTATTATGTTCCCCGACTTTACGTTCCCCGACTATTTACAAACATGGATTAGGTCTCGTGTAAAATTAATAATTTCTAAGTGTGTATGTTATTACAGCAGATTTGGCAATAACGGAGTAGCAACCTCGGGCAGTCAATCATGCTCCTGCTCATGTTAAGAAATTTAGCATGCTTCGTTTTTAGAAAGTTTATCTAGATATACGAGTAAAACGATGTTTTCGTCGTTTTTGAATCGACAGTGTCAAAAAAATGACAGTAAAGGTAAAGGTAAAACAGACGTGGTATTCTAAAAACAAACCCAAAGAGGGAGTTAGGCATTTGGGATTGTGAACAGATAATTCGTTAGAACCACTTCAAAAAGCTGTAGATAGTATATAAACACGATCAAACGTACATTCTTTTGCCTGTCAACGTGGGGTTTTCATTCCTGCCTTGCCTATCCCACATTGGGATAGTTAGGCAATAGATTGTATGCTTGCTTCGAAATACTGCTTTACAATGCCTTCCGCTCAATTTAAAACATGAGTAATGTGCAAACAAAAGAACAACTGTTTTCGGCAATCAATGTTACAGAAAAACTCCTTAGAGCATACGAAAGTCCTGGTGTAATACACATGGCTGCGAGAATTGTTGCCGAATTGCATATTTCCAACGATCCTTCAAGCTTCTTGGAAAAAATATATGTCATTGAAAACTCATGACTATCGTTAAGTAAAAACATCACAAACCGGTACTGTGTGCTCCATATAGGACTTAGCGTCCAAACCTATTCCACAGTATCATAGACTTCCGTGAACCATCTATTTCCTGGAGAAAGGTTTTCCTTGACATCCACAAAAGTATTCCCGAAACTGCATGTACCCGCGGTTCTCCTGAATTATGACATGGAAAACCCACCGTCTAGAAACGTGTTCACCAATATCCCTAGTAGTCAGGGTGGAAGCAGAACGTAGACTAAACGAAGTGCTATTTTCCAAAACTATTGAGCAAGTCGCCGATTCAATGGATAGGTCCTTTTGCTCTTCCCTTCTGAAATTTCAGAAAAATACAAATCATATTTGTGAAATTTATCGTAAAATAGGGGATGCTGAGTATTTTAACCAAGAAGCAATTAACTCTATTTATCAACGAAACCATAAATACAATCTCTAAAAAAAATATTTCTGCGTATCGACATACCGAAAAACTCACTAATAAGGTACATTTAGATAAATGCAAAGTGGGTGGGTTTAAAAAAATCATTCCTTATGCTAGA
>JASCZW010008525.1:0-49982 GCA_034211315.2 Aedes japonicus
TAGCTGCTTCCGCTGTGCCTCCTCTAATGTTCTCTACTTTTCATTATTTTGCTCCATCCGCTTCCGTTTCTTTTCTTCCGCTGATTCCATGTTCATAAAACAAAGTTAATTATTCGATGAAGGCCTACTTTTTCAGGAACAAACAATGTAAAGCTAGTTATTTTATATCAGTCGTTGAACTCATTTTACTTTTGGGAGAATTTCAGTCCGCGGGACTCAGTTCCTAAAACAAACTCATTGTAACTTATTGCTGGAAGGTAAGGTAGCAGCACACAATTACCTCTAAAAAAAATATCAAATTTGTTATCCAAATATAGTGCCGAACCCAACTCACCCAGCAATCCTATTTAATCACTTCCCTTCGGCAGAATGACATTCACGAATAATACTAGCCACCCGTTCCAATGGAAGAAAAATCGATCCACCGCATAATTCCTGACACCTCAATCAAACGGAGCTAATTCCGGGTCGATTCTCGCACTTTCCACTATTAATATCCTCCATCTGGGTAATGAAAATGGCCTCGACTTTACGCAGTCAGACGTCTTAATCCACTCCAATCCCAGCACTTCACCCAAATGGCTGCATTTACGTAACGGTTTGAACCAACAAATCACTACCCGTCCGCCAAGGCAACCCTCCCCTAGCCAAAGGCTCCCCGCTCAGGAAATTAATGATCTCCTCATATTTTCACTTTCATGTTCTTCACTACTCCCCTAATTGACCATGGCTGGCAGACACGGGGGGAAACGAACCGTTAATCACACTGCCACCAGCGCTTTCCACGTGGCTAGCCGATTTGTGTACCCTGCCATGGAGGAAGGAAGCAGGAGCATGTGGCTAGATTAATAGTCACCTGCCTCGGATCTGATATCAATTTCCTGCCACGTGAGAGGGGACGGATCTCTAATCCTCATCATCGAGGGACGCTACCAAGTGATTGCATTTGAGGAAAAAATGCTAAGTTATCTCACTTTCCCCATTTTCCTCTTTTGGAAAATATGGGTCGACTCGCCTAGGACGCACGGGGTTGAACTGAGTGCAAATCATGTGGGGTGATTCGATAGACATACACACACACACTTGCCGTCCCACTCTCTTTCTCCCACATACATCGTTTCGGTTGAGTTTAACGTGTTTGCAGGAATCCAAGGTATGCGCGGAATGTAAACACCGCTTTCTGGTAAACCACCCCAGTGCGGGGTTGATTTACATTGGGTGATTTATCATAACGACGAATCAGCATTTGTTAACCAGCATTTAGGAGTCAATACGATATATTTCTGAGCTAACATTACCATCACGGAGGGTTTTCCCAACATGAAAATCGTGTTAGTTTGAGCAGCCGGTCGAAGTTTCGTCGTTTTGAAAAAATATCCATGGACGTATCATGACGAGAAAGAAACAAGCCGTAACGAAAACAAGCAGTTTGACATATGTATGTGAAGGAGTCAACGCAAAAGCAATTCGAGGAATATTTGAACGAGCTGTGGGAAAATTGAGCTCATCCAGTCGGAAGCAATACATTGTAAACTGCGTCCCAACGTGGGACGCATTTCATGGACGAAAGCTCGATATGGAAAAAAATATATTCCCCAATTGAATTTAAGATTGTCTCCCTTGACGGTGACGTTCGATGGGATGTGTGGGTGTGATATCGAAGAACGAAATGAATTTGTGCGCAATTCACTCTTTATTGAAATTCCGGGAAATCGATCCGGGTGCTTACATCAAGCAGGTGAAGTGCTACTTTATATTTTAGTGGGAGAATTAATTTAAGGAGATTGACGGAGCGCCTACTGTGTCGTCATTGCACTCTCACCAACACCATCTCTATGCATGTTTAAAGCCGAAATGTGTACAAAGTAGCCCACTTTATAAACGGTTGTGAAAACAAATTAATATAACCTTTATAAGACCATAAAGATTTTGAAAATGTTCAAGTAAAACATGTTATGACCACCTGAGAACGTTAATAAAACCTATTGGCTACCATCATAACCAGCATAGGGCCAAATGACCACAACTGTCAAACTTCACAGTGATATCTCATGGTTGGTTTTCGTTGTTCTGCTTCGTTCGATTCTCGGCTCTTCTGATTCATTTAAAAGTAAAAAATATCTAAGGAAAAAATTTTAGTGTTGCGGGAAATTTTGTCTGATAGCAAAATATCCAAAACATTGCGTTTATTTTTTGATAACATATTTTCAATTTAATTTCGCATTTAATTTTATGGTGAATATTGGCACGATAAGAGCCGAAAATAAATGCGCTTCGGAAATTATGCGTGTTTACAGCAACAAAATCAAAATTGAAACAAATATATTCGATAAATTAATCATTAATTTCCTGGAAATTGATGGACTTATGTAAAATGGACGTTATCTAAATGCATGCCAAAATGGGTATCTGATCTACAGTTAATTTGCATTACATTTAAAATTTGACACATTTCAATGATTCAATATAAATATATTTCAATATAGCGATTGGAAGAAATCACAGTTTTGCCAATAAGCCAATTAATCTTCGCGGTGGCTACTATAAAACTATTTGGTAATTTAGTGAATTTCCTCAATCTCAATTGGCCGTTTAGTGAATTTACTGGCAAAATGGTTTTAAAATGCGTTTTCAACTGACCATAAATGGATAAAAAGTCAAAATGAAACCTTTGATAGGAGTAATTTTAAAAGACAAGGTTTTAATATCGTTAAAAAAGATATGTAGGTTCTCATTAACCTGACTAAAATTTGAAACCTCTTGCTGCCATAATAAAACCAAATTGATTTCTAGTGGCTTTCATAAAACTTTAACAAAACTTAATAAAGCTAGATGTAATGCCACTTGGGTAGCCATCTGGTGGCAGATGGATGCAGAATTTCCAAAAGTTTCAATTCCAAGCTATCTTGTAGTCTTTGGATCGTTTGAGAGTGCAGAACACGTGACTTTAAATATTTCGCAATATCTGTTCTATGTACGATGGCAGCTTTTCGAATGCGAGCCAAAGAGTGGCAAGTACATTTGATAATGGATCGGTGAGAACCCATCATGACCGATGGTTTGTCTGATCCAAAGACGACAAGACTTTTTTTTGCAATCAGAACTAATTGCGCAAAATACATAAACGTTTTCGCACTGCAAGATTATTTAAGAGATAACAATAACTGAAGTTCGAAATAATTTTGCTCTGAATAGAAAAAATGACTATCGGGAACTTTATTCTAACTTCCCAAAATTCCTCTGCATGAATACATAACAATACTTTAAAATTGGAAAAACAGTGTTTTTCACAATACTTTAAAATTGGAAAAACAGTCGAAATACTTGAAGAAATTTTTGAACTAGTTTCGGCAAAACTATATGTAAACATTCACGCAGACATCCTGGACAAAATTTTGAAAAAAAATCTACATAAACCCCTTGCGGAATTTTCAAAATGAAGAACTAAATATATGAGATTATGGAATTTATGAAAGAACTCTTCCTAAATGTCTCCAATAAATCAGGATTTTCTCCAAGAACTACTTCACAAATTATCTTATAGTTCTTGTATAGTTCCTTTAGGTGTCCTCCAGGGATTTCTTCCGAATTACAAAACGTTACAATACTTCCCCCAAAAATGTCATCACTAGAAAGTTGTGAAAACCTGCCCATAAAATTACCGATGAAACTCTTGAAGGAATGTTTGTGTGTATGTACAATCCAACGCCCACCGTCCGGCAGTGATTTTATGGAAGAAAAATGTTTGCAGTTAATTGGACTTTTTTCGACATGACAAACATTGTTGGCCCTGGAGTTGGAAGGTGATGGCTCTGTTGGGTTCCAATGACCCATTTCAAACTTACGTCCATTCCGAGGTCACATTCACTAGCAACAAGACCCGCATAAACACAGTACAAACATCAAATGGGTATAAGTATTGCACATACACTCCATCATCAAATCACATTGTTTTGACGATGGCTCGTATTTAGTAATATCTTTCAAATTTGATTATTATCAGATAGATCTCACCGGAAATTGATGATAATGTTCAGTGTTCATTTAGACGGCCACCATTTGATGCTAAAGGATGCATTTATATCTTTACAGGAGAAGCTCTTCGCTATTCGGCAAATATTACCACATCATCCTTTCGCGTGGAACAGCACGAATATATTTAGTAAATAATGGACTCGGAAAAAATGCGACACTTTGTTTTGGTTGTAACTTTCTATCGCGTGTGTAAAAAAATATGAAATTTTGGTTAATACTAGCTTAAAGTGTTATGTTTATTAAGCAAAATTTTATTGTGATCTGTTAAGTAGTTATCAAGATACATTCGAAACATGTAGAGCTACGACAGCAAATCTTTGGCGCGGTGATCGATAATCCTGGTCAGTCGCACAGATGGATCGGCAAAAGGCTTGGAATCCACCATTCTACCGTGTCCCGCGTTGTGAAGATGTTCCAGGAGACAAAGTCCATGGCGCGCTGGAAGCAGCCGAAAACCGAAAACGGAATACTCAGAGAAGGCGCGGAAGATAAGGCATTACTTTAAGAATAACCCGAACCTTTCCACCCGAGACGTGGCCAAAAAGGTCAATCCGTCGAAGTGGTTTGTTCAGCAGACCATGAAGTGGGCTGAGCTACGTGTTTTTAAGGTCAGGAAGGCGCCAAACCGGACTGACAAGCAAAACACGGTGACCAAATTGCGTGCGCGGAAGCTGTACCGTGAGTGGCTGGTCAAGCCAGGCTGTCTCGTCATGGACGACGAGACATATTTCAAGGCAGACACCAAACAAATCCCCGGCCTCGAGTTTTTTGTCGGTACGTCCCGCATGGAGGTTCCGGAAAAGTTCCGGAAGAGAAAAATGGACAAACTCGCGAAAAAGTACAGCAAGCCGTTCGTTACAACCTTGCTGCCCTTCCTCCGCTCTCACCGTGGTTCCACGCTGTTCTGGCCGGATTTCGCTTCGTGCCATTACGCCAAGCCTGTACTGGATTGGTTGGAAGCGAAGGGCGTTAATGTGGTCCCGAAGGAGGCGAACCCGCCAAATACACCAGAGCTTCGTCCGATCGAAAAGTTTTGGGCGATAATGAAGAAGAAATTGAAAAAAAGCGGAAAAACATTCATAACCGATGAAGCATTGAAGAAAAACTGGGAGAAATTGTGTAAGAAAGATGGACAAAGCCTCACCCAAGATCTCATGAGCAGTGTTAAGAGAAATGTACGAGCATTCAGCTTGGGGGAGGAAATTCAATAAATAAATTAAGCCAAAACATCAATATTAGTTTTTTAATCCCTGAAGATTCGAGAAGTATCCAATTTAAAATTAATTTTTGGTGATCATTTTTGTGTATCTCATTTGTATTGAGTCTAGTCTTTACTTCTTGCACAAATGCAATACAATGAAAATCATAGGTAAAAAACACTTACGAGTACAAACTTGAAGAACCACAATCACAGCCACACAGGAGCGCACGAGAGTTATATGAAGGAATTTTTGATATTTTAGTTCGCGAAAACGACGCAGCAAAAACAAAACACATCAGTTTCAAAGCACGGCTTGCTGCGATCTCCGAAGAAATCGTTGAAGGAATCGCGAAATACCTACAAACTACCTAAATATGTGGGCCTTTGCAGGGCACACGAGTCTGGCGTTCTTGCAGACGACGTAAACCAAATCGCTCAAATCACCTCCATTCAGCGTCCACGTTCGCCGAACGAGGAATATGAGTCTAATACCAACTATTGTAGCAAGGAAACTTTCCAGAGCAGTGAAATAATCTGAAAAACGATTTGAGCAGGATTCTATTGTTGTTTGTATGAAAACGTTTGGGTGGACCCGTAAGCAGAGACACTTTCGCGAAACCCGCGGATACAGGGAAGAGAATCTCCTTCCAAAAGCAAGTTCACACCCACAGCACCTAGAATCGAGCTCTCAATTGACAGAATAAATCCAGAAGATGGGGTCGAAGAGTCCACCCTCGTTCCACGAAATGTTAACAATATGGAGGAGGCAGTCCCATGCTCCCTATCTAAATCGTTTCACTTGGGTGCCCAGATGATCTCTCTCTCTCTCTCTTTCCCCGTTACATATTATGTCATGGATATTTAGTATATTTTGTAGTAGTCATATGATTACTTACCTTGTGTTAGAAAATTTGGAAGAAAGGCAAATCGGTTAGGGTTACCGTTCTTCACATATTGCTCTGTGTCATCTCGGCGAAGGCCTACAGGGTGTGGCAGAAAATAATGCGAAAATTTGTTCTATATCTTTCAAATCTCATTTTAAACTAATTCAAGCCATAACATCAACATTTTCGAGTGCAGTTATCTTTATAAAGTCATTTCATGCAATTTATTCAATGTGTCCCCTATTTTTATTAATAACATCCTCGAGCCGACGCCGGAAGCCAGAGCATGCCTTTCGGACGTAGTCCTCCGACATTGACTGCCATGTGCGTGTTATGGTTGACTTCAGGGTTTTCACACTAGGGTGTGATGTTTTGAAGGCTCGTGCTTCAACATATGCCCAATCGAATAATCAACGGATTAAGATCTGGACTGCTAGGGGGCCACAAATCTTTCGGCCAAAACTTCATGTCATCGTTCAACCATTGCATTGTTGGGTTCGATTGAACGTGTTTCACGGCGCTCCATCCTGCTATAGGACAACATTTTGGTCCTCGGAGAAGTTGGCCTTCACCCAGGAAAGCACTTGATCCTTTAAAATACCGATATACATTTCGGTAATGATTTTAACTCCAGCATCAATAAAAACAGGCGGCATTTTCAAACCGTTGGATGCCACCAAGCCAAACATCATGACACCAGCCGGATTTTTGGCTTGAAATTTGAATTTCACCTTTTCCGGAACGTTCTCTATTTTTTGCGGAGAAATGAACCGGTTGACCACAGCAGCGATGCTGAAAAGCTTTTCGTCGGAGAACAGGATTATCATTATTTCCTTCTTCAACAAGGAAAGCAATCTCTTGGAACAAGTCACTCGTAGTTCCTTGAACCGGTCCGTAATCAAGTGGCATTTCACTCTGGCTCTGGAAGATGCATGCAAGTCTTCTTTGATGATTCTCCGCATGGATTTCTCCGAAATATTGGCTTCCTTTGCAAGTTTTCTTATGGAACGCACCGGGTTGCGAGCAATTTTTGCACGGACCGATTTGATCACGTTCGGCTTGCGTGCAAAGCGCGGACGTCCGCTTCCCGGCTTCCGCTGCTTAGAATTATCATGCAGGGACTTTTTTATGCGGTAAACTGTTGCCAATTGGCACCCTACCACCTTCCGGATTCTTCTGGGCGAGCAACAAACTGGTGATCACTTCTTTCGCGAACATTTTAGCGAATTTGCAATAAAACAAATATAATGTTTGGATGCAGCACTTGAAAGTAAACATACACTTACACTTTTGACAGAACATAGCCCATACACCTTTGAACATACACATACACTTTTGATAGAAATTATTCACTAACTACACGAATTAACCCAATACTCAAGTTTGAACATTTCCGCATTATTTTCTGCCGCACCCTGGATGTTGGTCTATGATCTATGCATGATGTCATATGGTTTTGCTCATGGTCATAGGATAGGGAAGTGAACAGGTGAAAGAAGAGAAAGCATTTTTTATTGGTAACATGCTATGTGCATGTGTAATTTTCATGTTGATATTCTCACAATGGCCGTTCATTATGGTTCGACGGATGCATATGAGAGATCATTCCCGATGAATTTTCACTGGTTTACACCAATCCATCACTTTTATTTGTAAAGAACAAGTAATTTATCACTACGTGTTACAATTGGGAATATCAGGGCGATGCTCCCCCATTTGGTTCATTTGGTTCAAACACTTTTGAACGTCAATGTGGCAGCCTGTTCACACATGAAAGCTGCCGCGACCAACTTGGCAGAACGCGCTTAAACCCCTTTTCTTAACCAAAAGGCAGGGATGAATCCATCCCGTACAATACAAAAAGCGCCTCGAACGAGCTGTCCAATGCGAAATGACAAGATTGGAATCAAGAATCACGTGACATTGACTATTTAGTAACATTACCTTTTTGTACGTATTCACCACAATATTAACGAATGCTTGCAATGCGTATACTACAAACTAGCACTCTTAAAACTGAATATACAAAAAAAAAAAATTACTGCTATGAACTGGTTCATGCCATAATTTAAACAAATTACCTTTGACTAAGCACTTGGCACACCGAAAAACCGCGACAAACACAACTGTTTTCTAGCCGATTTGCCAGTGTTATGGCAGGGATTAAAACCTCCATTGCTGAAGAAACCAAGGAATCATAGAAACTTATTCGGACACGAGAAATGATGTTCTGCTTAGCCATTGTGTTGTATTCAGGTGTTCATTTGATTTCCATCTCCTTCGCATATGTAGCCCCCATAAAAACAAACTTTTATCCTATCGTGCTATGAAAAGGCTTCCACTTATCGTGCACTATGAAACAAACACTTGTACAATGATTCCGTACAATGAACACGATTCAAAATTAAATTCAATTGCAAACGAAAATCTTATTTGAAACACGTAATCTACTATCTACACCACTTTGAACCGCAAATCTAGTATTGACAAATTTACATTTTTTTTACAAAATTGGTCCGAATAATCACCACCTTGATGCCCTGCAGAAGGAAACGAATTCTTCTCGGGAAAATACTTGGAGAACTCGGGAAAGCTAAAGGATCCAGATATTAATCTTCCGTAGAACATCGATTAACTGCATGAATTGGTCCTCACGCTGGAAAGAACCTTATCGTTACAATAGCAAGGACATTTTCAATTGCTCATGAATGTATAAACGCTCGTTTTTAATTACTCAAAACTGAGTAGAAAACGACTCGTAATTGAAGGGTTACTCTTTTTTGATTAACTCACCTGTCAAAATTAGAGTAAACATCACTCAGTCACGCTTGTTTGTATATTTTCAAAACTGAGTAGAAAACGACTCAGTTTTGCTAAAAGTGGAACTTCCCTAATTAGATTTGCTTCAAAAATACTAATTTCTGAAGAGTTATGGAAAATTTGAGTAAACATTACACAGTATATAATTTTTTTAATTTTTTTTTAATGAAATCGTTTCTTGTTTTCGACAACTGTCCAGTTGAAACGGAAGTGTCGAAAAACTTTAAATTTGTAATTCTATGTATAAATTGCAATTCATGAGATGAATTAGGCACTTAGATACACAATTTTTGTTGATTACAACATACAGTCGTCCCATCTCTAGAACTTTTGATCGACTGAACCTTGAACTCAACCACGTTTTTAGCTTTCGACAGCTTCATAATAATTACTTTATTTTTATAAGTACAGCGCTTTTACAATCAGAGTAGCATATACTCAGTTTCCTTAAATCAAGTTACCCAGTTTTTGACATTTAGCATGGAAATACGAAACTGAGTGAACGTTACACTTTTTAGAGTAGATCTGAACGAGCTTTTGATGAAGTTGGTTCAACACGGTTAATAAACTTTATGTGCATGAGGCATAAACATCATGCAAAAATAACATTGGCAAAAATCTATGGGGGTTGCTGAATGCTTACAATATGAAATATTTACTGTAATGGTGGAAAGATGCTATTGCTATCTTGTACTCTAAGCATCAAATCGTATGGAATATATTTCTGCAGCTGCCTAATTCACAAAAAAGAGTCAATCAAGAGAACCTTTTAACAACAATAGGCCGTTTACAATTATTCCGCGACAGTTGTCTTATAAAACGATCGATTCGACTTTCTCAATTTGGCCCTAAAAGATCATGAAAACATGTGAAGTAAACACAAATTTGTGAAGGTCTAATCTAGAGTGTCACCATGTCTGTTTTTCACAGTTATGTTTGCACAGAGACGACCAAGGAGATTGCAATAGAGGACTGAAGAAAGCGTTAGTTCTTGAAGCCTGCCACTTTTAGTTTGGCGCTAGTGATGATTTTAACATGTTAAGCGCGGTTTACAATGGATTATATTTCCTTACAATATTTCGTCTACCAGCTACTAGTAACAGTAATGTAGATACAACATTATAACACCTGGTTGATAAACAATGAAAAATACTATCGTTGTGATAATCAGTGCACTAAATACTACGCACTGCACTAAATCACTGCACTAATATGACACTCTTGAATGAAATTAACAAAAAAAACACGACAACTTCCTTTGCAAATATTGTGTTTGCTGCATATAGCCATCAAGAAAACCGAGCTGTCAAATAAGCACCACACGAAGCACCAAGTTTTCGGTTTCACGATTTTTGTGCGTGGATGACAGACGCTCCAGTCCTGTGGATTGCAATCGTTGATGCATACACGGCCAGCCATTTTAACTCAGTGTTGAGTCGTTTTTTACTCACTTTCGTCAAAAGTGGAGTCACTTAAATTTGAGTAAATGTTACTGGGATTGAAATCATCCATCTGATTTTAGTCGATGCTTTTTATATGTCGACTTGTCAATACCAGTTACATTTACTCAAATATGAGTGACTTAACTTTTGACGAAAGGGAGTCAAAAACGACTCAGATCCTAGTTAAAATGGATGTACACGGAGAGACGAGAGCAACATTGAAATGATATGCGCTACTTTGAGCGCACGGCAAATCAAGGATGCACGGAAGTAAAGACTGCACTTTAACGTCTCTTTGAAATTTAATGTGCTGCCTCAAAGATATTTGAGCCGCACCTTATCTCTTGTTAGTAAATAGAATTATCAATTCAAACATTAGCATGAAAATTTGATGCTTGTTTTTAAACACTTCCCGAAAGAAATTCTCATGAGCAGAATTTTTTTTAAATAGAATCACAATTAACGAACATTTCAACTAAAGATTCATCAAATACCACAGTGATGAACGATAGATAATAGATATTTAGACAATTTCAACAATATAAATAACAATTTGTTAATTGTTTTCAACGAAACCTACTCTCATTGAATCCAAATTGTTACTTGGAAAAGCAGGAACAAGCAGTGTTTGAGCTAACATTAGTAAACATCACTCATGATAACCACCTTGTTCTATTTATTTATCGACAACACACTTAACCCCTAATAGCACCCTCAACTCAAGAAAGACCCCAATTCATGAAATGTAAATGTCATTCCAAAACCGCTCAACAAATAACCTTGACCAGAAGCCACAACATTGTCTTTGCCACGGATTGCCACTGCTGCCTTGTCGCCGCAGCAACAAACTAACGAACGGCGAGGTGAAAGAAACTAATAACTCTCCCGACCCCGGTCATTTATAATCCTGATGACCATCATTAATTCCTGTGAGAAAGTCCATTTCGACGCCAGTAGGTTGCTTTTCAAAAAATCGTACCAGTTAGTCTGAAAACAACTGGAACACTCACCGGGATGATTCAGCATGGGAATTCCCTGCAGCCCCGCCGGCCAGCCGACCAACGGCGGTAGAAAATTAATAAGTGAACTGTAGAGTTGGCAATTGTGACGGAAGACAGTGGAAGAGGAAGCCACAATCGATTCAATGACTTTTGCCAGAAGGCGAAATTGTCACCGTCGTAAGTTTTGTAAGCGGATTATGCCTAAGTAGGCGTGAAGCGAACTTGGATGTAAATTTTATCGCCCTGCCACCCTTCCGTTTACACTGCCATCGAGGGGAAGGCTGGGATTTGAACAAGTGTGGTTTGAACCCGGCCACAGCAAATCGGTAGGGGTGGCTGTTTTCGAGGTGTAATTACATGGGAAAATCCAATAAGCGTCATTATTAGGTGGCATTGTCGCACCTCGAACGGTGCTTTGGAAGTGGAAAGTGTCAAAGGTGGATTTTTAGCAAGTCATTGTGCGGGGCAAACTGAAGGTAAGCTGAGATTGTTTTTTTTATGATCTAGGAAGCCAAACACGCGTTAAAATTGAATGTTAAAAAGTTAAGTTCCTATACTTTAAGCTATGTTGGAATAGAATGGAGCAGTTGGTAATGAATCCAATGGAAGGTTGCGAACCATACATTGATAACATATGCCACTGGCAACAGAGTCAATAAGGTCTGGCGCAGTAGCCACAACAATATTTAGTTGAAATAAATGCAAAATTAACGCTCAAGACGCTGCATACCACCTGCATTCGCTAGCTATCACGTCATACTATTTATTATTTTGATTCGTTTGCTCCGTGATTGTTTATTGTATGCGCTAAACAAACTTAATTTTTCAACCGATTCCAGCCTACCGATGATAAAAAAATTGGCTCTATATCGCTACTCGATTGTCAAGTCTCAGCGTTTGAAAGTTTGTGTGGCAAAAATTCGGTTACCTCAGTTAAATTCACTATAAATGATCCATGTTATCGGTAGGAAATGAATCTGCTCAATAAATGGCATTTGTATCATGAATAATTCTACAATTCAGCATTCATAATAAACGTTTGAACCGATTTTTTTTAACTGATCCTATGCCCGCCAAGAGAAAGTTCAATAGTGTTACGTCATCACTCGTCGGCTCAGCAATGTTTACATTATTTTTGCTTCCAATACAAGCAAGCAGTGCGTTGCCTCAGACCTTACATAGGCGTAATTGACTTTGCATGCCTAAAAAATTGATGCCTTTTCCGAAATTTATCTAAAAGGGCCAAACTTGTTTTCAAAATTTGAAATAGAAAAACGACTAATCCTTCAAAAAAGTATTGTGTGGATGCTTCTCGAAGTGAGTAGATTTTCAAATAAAAATATTTAAATAAACAAATTATTTTTACACTGAAAAAAAATAATTTAAAAAATTGCATGTCGATTTTCAAAAAAGTACTATATTTAATATAAATGATTTTGTTCCAAGTCGTATGTGGTTCAAACATTGCAAGATGGACAGTTTCAAGGACGTTATTTTTTTAACAAGAACTTAAAAAAATTTTACAGTGTCTATTATTCAAACCAAAACCTGTGAAGGTAATAATTTTCTCAGAATCCAATTACATTGAATTTACCATCAGGATCCACACAGATGCTGTTTCATTTTTGTTTCAATTATGACATGACCTTATGATTTACTCTCAACTCTTTGTTATGAACGTGAAAGATTAACAAAGATGTTAAAGTGTTGGTTGTTTTGTGAGGTTCGATAGGTCCGATAGTCCTGGTGGAAGAGTGATTAAAAGTGTGGAAAATGATGTGTATCTGTAGGCCAGAGTTCTGATAATACGGGAGGCAAGGATGTGTACAGGCTGAAATAGTCATAAGGTCGAAAATAACATTTATAAACAATGAGATCTAGCGCATTTTTCTGGGATCTGTTTGCTCCCACTAACAATATAGCACCAGAAACAGATAGAGGAAGTTATTACCTTCCCGTCGATAGTGGATAAAGATGTTAGCAACCTGGCATTTCCAGGAAATTTACGTTTTGAATCATTGTTTACAATTGTTGCTTTCGACCTTTTGACGATTTTGTCTATAATAATCTACCCTTTGACCCGGATTTGCGAGATTGACGTCACAAGGCAAATCGATCTAAACGATACCTTGTTCTACAGAGCAAAAACAAAGTGATAACGCGAACACACCCAACATGTGTTAACTTTACATGAGTGGTACAAACGTGTAAACAAACCTTGCATCCCGACGCTTCATATCACAGTGGCATAGCACAGGCTTTGAAGTGTGAAACTAATTATCTCCTTAAATCTTATGGTTGAAAATGAAACTGCAAGTTTGACATCACAGGCACTGTTAAATAGGAGTAAAAGAGACAACTTCAGAAATGTTAAAAATCGGTTCAAACGTTTATTATGAATGCTGAATTGTAGAATTAATCATGATACAAATGTCATTTATTGAGCAGAATCATTTCCTACCGATAACATGGATCATTTATAGTAAATTTAACTGAGGTAATCGAATTTTTGCCACACAATCTTTCAAACGCTGAGACTTGACAATCGCGTAGCGATATAGAGCCAATTTTCTATCATCGGTAGACTGGAATCGGTTGAAAAATTAAGTTTGTTTAGCACATACAATAAACAATCACGGAGCAAACGAATCAAAATAAATAGTATGACGTAGCACTATGCGAGCTTTAGTGTAGCGTGCGCAAGGAGTGCAGTGGTATTAGTGTCTTGAGCGAAATTTGCTCATTTCACTAATATTGTTGTGGCAACTGCGCCAGACCTTATATAGACGTTATTGATCACGGGGATTCAGTTGTATGGTATTGGTTTGCCTGGTGTATTGTGTTGGTTTTTGTGGGCGTTCTGCGGGGAACAGACATGCAGAGGATCCATTTTGTTGTTGCTCCGGCTTTTTTCGGTTTGAGGCAGGTACTTCGAGGTCGTTCTTACTTTTCCTGTAGAACTTTTGGAAGGTAAGGTAAAACTAAAACTCTATGAGCCGATACCAACTTTCGCGTGTTATTTCATCAGTGGTAGTATTCGAATTTTGATTCCAGCTAGGCTCGATTGGTTTGTAAAATAAAAAAAAAATTTAAAATGTATTGTATTGGTTAATACGAAGATGACTGCATACTGTCAGCCCCTTACTGATAATCTAGTTCAATAATTTATGCTCTTTTCATAAATACCTGCAATCTTCATCCTATTCATCCATTTTCAAGATAGATTGTAGATAGATATAGATATAGATAGAGCTGAAAAATATAACAAAAACATTATTTTTAACTAGCTCAGCCCGGTGCGAACTTTGCTACGCATGCAACTAAATTAATGAAAATTTAATAGAACTGGCGTATTGGAACATTTTTTTTCGGATTGAATTTGGTTGAAATATATTTGTTTGCTAATGTGTGTAATTTCTTTAAAAAAAACTAAGGTTTGTGTTTTTAATTTAAACCTTGAATCAGTAGTTCCTTCCAGTTTCTCTTTCTGTGTAGAAGCATTTCATAGACAAAACATTTATCTTCAAACTGCGTCGTATCCTGTCAGTTTGAACGCAATTTTCTCTAGCCACCATAGAAAAAAATCTTGCCTCCATAAACCCCTACATGACAAATGTGGTTCCATTTGCTTGACTCATTCTCGAGTTACGCAAAAATTTGTGTTTCATTTGTATGGGAGCCCCCCTTTCCAGATGAAGGAGGGGCCTTGAATAACCATTAAAACATTGCTTGCCTTCAAAAACCTCCAAATATCAAATTTGATTCCATTTGCCAAAATAGCTCTCGAATTATGCAGAAATATGTGTTTCATATATATGGGGGCCTCCCACCTCCCTTTCAGAGGACGAAGAAGTCTCAAACTACCAAAAACACGTTTCACTCCTTGAAAAACCTTCACATGCCAAAATTGATTCCATTTGCTTCAGTGGTTCGCAGGTTATGCAGAAATTTGTGTTTCATTTACATGGGAGCCCCCCTCTTCAGAAAGCTGAGGGGTTCAAGTCACCTTAGATACATTTTTCACGTTCATTAACCTGCACCTGCTAAATTTGGTTCGATTTGCTTAGTTACTTCTTGAATTATGCAGAAATTTGTGTTTCACTGTTATGAGAGCCCCCCCTTTCTGAATAGGAAGGGGTATCAAACCACCATAAAAACATTTCTTGCCTTCAAAAACTTCCAGATACTAAATTTGGTTCCATTTGCTTGATTGGTTCTCGAGTTATGCAGAAATTAATGTTTCATTTGTATGGGAGCCCCCCTTTACAGAAATGAGAGGGATTTCTCACTATCATTAGAACCTTCCTCGGCCTCAAAAACCTCTGAATACAAATTTTCACGCTGATCGGTTCAGTAGTCTCCGAGTCTATAAGGTTCACAAATACAGACAGAAATTCATTTTTATATAGGGTAACGGGGTGTAATTTTAGCGTAGGCTCTTCAGTCGGCCTAGGTACCAAATATATCATCAATTCAGCGATAATAAATGAAATTATGTTGCTATCAGGATAAACGATAAACTCCGAAGTAATTGAGCGATTTTCTATCAGATTATAGTTGTTCACATCCCCGTTATTTTTGATTTCCTGAAATCTATAGCTACCATGATTTCCCTGGTTAAGCTCAACAGATTATCTACACGACCTTCTAATGTTCTAAATTTGGCTAAATTGAACCATTGATTAAACAAGTAATGCAGCCTAAATGTACAGATAAAAGTCACACGTTATTCACTAACTGTTTATACAGATAAAATAACAATAATTAAACAAGAAAACCGCAGGCTTAATTTTACGGACATAGTTTTGACTATGTTTCCAACTATGGCCTGTTCTATTGGTAACGTAGTAAAAATGTTGTTATTGGTAAAATTTCAATGGAAATATATAAGTTCATCAAAACATAAACCCGAGCAAAAAAATCTGCGCAAAGTGAATTATCATAATAACTCTTTCGAATGGGACGGAGTTGCATCCATGGATAGACCTAATTTAGTGCTAATAGACCGACATTACATCCATAACCCTTGAAAGTTTCTGAATTAATACAATGAGTTGTGTAAATTTTTGTGAAACTTGCTACCAAACGTCTTACTGAACCTTTCTAAGCAAGTGTATAACTAGTTTAAAATAGATTTAAGCTCAAATACCTTACGAGTTACATTAAAAAATCTTATCGATCGCTGCTTTTTAGGCTGAGTAAAGGAACACATACCCTATAAAGATTTAATTTTTTAGATAATTAAAATGATGAAAATGAGCCATTTAATTTTTCTGTTTTAATGATTATTTTTTATATTTCATGAAATTTTATTTAACAATATACTGTTTTAATATCTAGGTTGCAGAAAGTCCAGCGAAAGATAGTTATATCTATTTTTCATAATTTATCCATTTTATAGCAATCTTTTGCTCATTTTTTTATACATAATATTTCCACAAAATTTATTCTAGTATTAAACTAAACCACCCACACTTCCCAAGTAACAATTTTGGTTTTATATGGGTTCTAAAGAGCATGAATTAGACTTCAAGAATGCTATAAAACCACGATAAAACCAGCAATGTTTCATGAGTTGTTAGTGGCCCGACAGCATCCTTACTGTTGGTTCAAATCAATCCTAAAAACTCGATGTTTTAACATATATTTGTATGCTGCTGAAATAAACCACGCAAACTTTCAAGTAATCCCTACAGCATCCTCAGTATTGCTTTCAATCCGTTCTAAAAATCGATGTTTTAGTGTTTTCTTGCATTCTATTGAACTAAACCACCAATAGTTGTGAGTGACCCCAACAGCATCTTTACTGTTGGTTTAAAAACAATAGCAATAGCAAAACAACAAAATTCTTTTAATAGTGAATTCATAGTTAAGTCTGAGTAACCTTGACTAAATTCAAAAATGCGTCAGTTATGAGTATATGAAGACATTTTCAAGTTTTATTTTCAGTGATTATTCGGACCCAATTTGTTAATAGCACATTTGTAAACATTAGATTTGTAGTTTAAAGTTGTGTGAAAGTTGATGATCGTGATGAATTTGCAATTAGATTTTGAATTTTGATTTGTGTTTTTGTTTGCACATTTGTATGGTTTTATAGCATGATAGAGATTAGTTTTTTTATAGCATGCTTAGATGCATGGTTCTTTTTATGGTATGTTATATATGCAAAATAGATGGACATCAAATGAACACCTGAATACAATGGCTAAACCGAATAACATTTTATTTCGCGTCCGATCTGATATTCAGCGGTTTATTGGCAATGGAGGTTTAAGTTTTGGCATTATTCTAACGAATCGTCTGGAAACCAGTTGTGTTGATCGCGGTTTTCTTTTAAGGGCCTAGTCCAAAATGTTTTTTGGAGTTCTTGTGGATAGTATACGCGTTAAAAATATCTTTTTAGACTGTGATTACATACAGAAGCTAGTTCGACGGGTTTTTTTGTATTGTAGAGGCTAGATTTTGCCGAACTTATCCATTCCGATCGGTCATACACTCAGTAGCAAAAAAAAAGCCGAGCAAAATTTTGCTTCTAAAAACCCCGTTGTTCAACCTCCTGTAAATTTGTCAATTATCCATATTTTTGGCTGAAAATTTTACAAACATTATACAAAATGTATAGACCTTGTGTGACCAAATTTCATGTTGATAGAATTTATGAATTGTAGTTATCATAAAGTATGTGAAAAGTCATTTTTGGACATAGCAATTACAAAAACTCCGTATTTTCTGAAAAATTTAGAGCATATTTGCAACTTTCTCCAAAGCTTACGAAAAGCACAGAGAAATAATGTGGACCAAATTGAACTATTTCCATCAAGGTGGTTCTCGACTACAGCAGGCGTCAAAGTTGACGTACCAACTGATGCATTTCCTTTTCACTGATGCTGAACTTGCTGAAATATCGGTAAAAAAAAGCCGAGGTGAATTTACATCTTATTAATACACATGATTTGTTACGCGTGAAATATCCCAAATAACTAGTGTAATCCACGAAGAACTTTGCAAATATGGCATTCAGTATGAATTGGTTTGTGAAAACTACGTAGTGTTATACAGTATAATTAATAAAATTCACCTCGGCTTATTTTTTGCACCGATATTTCAGCAAGTTCAGCATCGGGTGAAAAAGGGAAATGCTCATGTTGGTAAGTCAGCTTTGACGCCAGCTGTAGTCGAAACCACTTGATGGAAATAGTTCAAATTTTGTCCACATTATTTTCTGTACTTTTATAAGCTTTAGAGAAATTTGTAATATGCTACCTAAATTTTTCACAGAAATACGGAGTATTGTAATTGCTATGTCCAAAAATGACTTTTTTCACATATTTTATGATAACTCCAAATTCATAAATTCTATCAACATGTATTAACTTAATTAAACTTAAAATAAATCATTTGGGAAAAGGACTCCCTCCAGTTTTACCTTAACGGCGATTGTTAAATTTGCATAAAAAGATATTTCCTTACCTTTCAACTTCCGAACCGTTTCTGAATCAATATCCAATATGGACTAAACCTTCGACTGAACCACGTTTTTGCTTTTGACAGCTTCATAACTCTATATTAATAAGTATAGCGCTTTAACAATCAGAGTAGCACTTACTCAGTTTGTTGATTTCAAGTTACTCAGTTTTTGACATTTAGCATGGAAATACGAAACTGAGCGAAAGTTACTCTTTTTAGAGTAGAACTGAACGAGCGTGTTTCTCTTTTTCTCTCACGAAAATGTTACTCAATTTTCGTAAAAAGTGGATGTACTAAATTGTATGATCCACTCTTTACGAAAACTTAGTAACATTTCCGTGAGAGAAAAAGAAATAGTATACAATTGTTCTCAAAAATTGAGTAATATGAAATGGGAATGCTGTGTATTAGATTACACGATGAAAAAAATTCCGTCAAAATTAAGTAAAGAGGCTGCTTTTAATTGAGTTACAACAGTGTCCTCTTTATAAAATTAACAGTCTTAGTGAAATAAGTTCAGCACCAACATTAGATTAGGGCGAATCTGCTTTTGTAAACAATTGCTTTCATAGTCATTTTCTCTTGAATAAAGGTCACAAATATAAACTAAGCACTCTTTAAGGAAGAAGGGTGTTATCTCTAGTCGCTGATATATTCAATTTGAAGGAATTGTATTCAATTTTCGATAAATTAGCAGACAAAGTGATTGTTTACAAAAGCAGATACGCCCTAATCAAATGTTGGCGCTGAATTAGTCTTTTATCCATTGGTGGGGTGATGAATTGCAAAATCGAACTACCTTTGTTTAGTAAACTGTTTAATCAACCTTTAATCCGAATAAAGCATATCATGGGTATATAAAAAGATAATAAGTAAACAAATATTTTATTAATATATATTTTGGGATTGTAAAAAATATATACAATGTAAGAGTTGATATCCAAAACCGTCTGATTTTAAGCCCAAACACCCAAAAGCTCTTCTACTCCCATCGATCTATCAACCAACCATACTACTCGTACAAAGGATCCTAAAACAACACTAGCACAGGTAGGAGAAACAAAAGATTATCGGATTACAGAAGAGTTCGATTTTCCACCGCACCTCCACTGTTCTAGAAAATGCTGTCGAAAACAAAAAAAAACTCCACCAGCCACCGAGAGAACCGGAAAAATCGTTTTGCTGAAATATTCAAACTATGCTCTTTGGCAAATAAATCCTCGCGTTTTACTGCCACTTCGAATATAGATCTACATAATTGATGTCCTCGGGCCCGCGCGCGCACCCCCCCGCTGGCCCTCCGCATTGCTCTCTGAATTTGGTGTGTAGTGAATGTAGTTATTCCCTATCCCCACTTACTTACACGGCAACAACAATAGCGGGGAGGCCATCATTTATTTTCATTTCAGCTTTGTAAATTCTTTGCCATTTTACGGCCGTTTCGTTCCGTTCCGTGCGCTCCGTTGGTTGAGGCACCGAAACCCCAGTTTCATTCCGGGTTGAAGCTTAGCCAGAAGCAATGGCGTTTTGACTAGTTCATAAAAACCGCAGCCCCCATGTATCGTACAACCGTTCATCGTCAGATTCGAGGATTGGCGGCGGTGACAAAGCTCGACGTTGTTGGTCCGTTCGAATGCCGGTGTGAAGAAGGAGGGGGGGAAAGGGTGGTTTATGTTTTATGGAGTAACCGCAATCCTGCGGTTCGGGCTTCAAAAGTACACCCCAAGTGTCTTAATCCGAGGTCGTTCGTGTGCTGTGGTGCATGCATGCGCCTTCGTCACCCCCGGGGGTTGTCCGAATACCGTGGAGTGGGTGCTGTGGGTAAATTGAAATGTTGTGCGGCTGTTCGTTGGTTGACTTAATGGAGGACAATTGACATTGTAATGGGCTCCCTTTCGGTGAGGTGAGCTGTTAAGTTGCTGGTCTGAATGATGGGTTAGGTGCTTGAATCAAAACGCACACGAGTGATACACGGGACGAGGGCCTGATGTGATTTGGGGGAATTCATTTGCCAGGGCTGAAGGTTGCCATGGGAGGAGATAATCGCTGTTTGGGAAGTGAAGTGTTTTTTTTTTGTGTGATAAGACAGAATTTATGACGTGCTAAGAGGACGACGATAGCTTATTAGGCAGGTGGTGACAAGCAAAATAGGGAATGTATTAATTTGGTGACTACCGGCGGTCACACTTTTGTAATGTTTGAGTAACGATGCTTATTATAGGTATATTAACACAGTGCACTAAAACATACCGCTCGGGGAATTATCTCAAAAACAACTGACAAGTAACGTGGATGAACCAGAATATGAGAAAAACTTTAATCTCGAACACACATATTTACGCATGACATGCAAACTTCTTCGCCTGAATTTAATTCTGTTGTTACCTTATATAGCTTCCTTAGGAATCCTAGAGGATTTGAGCTGTTTAGTGGAATACCTGTAACTAGAAATTAGAAGAAGAATTAGTATCTTCCATTTAATTCCAACTACCTTTGCTTATCTTCGACAGATACGCGTATTTCGTCTACAATGTGCAGACTTCTTCAGTATCTCGTACTAATAACTCGACTTGTTATTAGTACGAGACACTGAAGAAGTCTGCACATTGTAGACGAAATACGCGTATCTGTCGAAGATAAGCAAAGGTAGTTGGAATTAAATGGAAGATACTAATTCTTCTTCTAATTTCTAGTTCCTTAGGAAGTTTATGGTATTTATTTAGCGTGAAAGTGATCAGTGATTAGTGATTAGAAAGTGCTTGCAAACTAACCACAAAACTTACAATTCAATGCGATCAATAAACGCCCATGTTAATTAAATATGGAAAAATAGCTTTTCGAGCTGAATAGAACTGTAGTCGTGTTGTTTTTAGGAATAAAAGTTTATGAAACAGAACAAAAAGCTTTTACATGATTACGAGCATTTGGTTATTTTTTATTACTCTACTGTTAAATCATCAAGAAGGTAATAAAACGTGGAATAAAAGCAATTCCAAAATCCTTATTGTTATATAACAGCTAGAAATAATTATTGAAAAACGTTAAAACAATTATCACTAGACGTATTGTTCAGTTATACAATGATCCCGGATTGTTTATGGCGCTCTCAAAGCAGTCAAACTAGATACTAAAAATGGATTTAATCAACATCAAATGAATGATTTTAAAATAAAAGTAACTTTCGCTTAAGAACCGTTGCATAAGCTTCAGTCACACGATTGAAATAATACGATCCAGGCTGATTACGAACAAACTCTCGTGCATCTTATGTACAATCACAATTCGTTGAACCGATGACCCAACAACAAATGTGTTGGTATTGAAACACTTCCCTGAACTCTAGCTAGTATTTCACGTCACGGTTTAATCACAGCTGAATCATGCACGGCGGACACATATGCGGCGGACTTAAGACTTAGCCGTAAGAGGTGTCTGAGTACCAATTTCTTGGGTCAGAGCACTTAGGCTACAAGGAGATTTCAGTGTGGGGTGTCGTTAGAGCCCAGTGAAATGCTAGTCCGATACTTGGTACAAGACTCTCTTTATTCAATGTTATTCTCGTTCTTTTATAAGCGATTTGTGAAGATCTATGCTTCTTCACAAATCGATATTTTCCTATAGTCAATTCATGCGTAAAAGAGATGGATAGAAATTAAGTTTTCTAATTATAAAGTGTGAATCGATGTTCTGCAAAACACACAGAAAAAAATAATTAATTTTAACAAGTGCGTAAAATTTCGCTTCGTTTAATTCCAAGCCAAAGGAGGCGTAAACAATGTTTCCATACAACAAAGTTTGCAATCTTTCACACAACAGGTTTGCAATCTTTCATACAACAAGCTAGATTCAGGCGTTATCTGGCTTTAATTTACATGAAATATCTTATTATTTTTCATGCCAAATCTAGCATATCCTCTATGTGCATTAGATAACGCAGAAGATTCAGTGTTTCTTTTTATCTGTGTAGATAAATACACAGATAAAAAGAAACATTGAATTTTCTGCGTTATCTAATGCACATAAAGGGAATGCTAGATTTGGCAGCGAATAATGGGATATTTCATGTAAATTTAAGCCGAATAAAGCCTGAATCCAGCCTGTTGTATGGAAGATTGCCAATATTGTTGTATGGCACATGAAAAGTTGCAAACAATTTCGTTGTTCACGCCTCCTTTAGCTTGAATCTAAACGAGGGAATATTTTACACGATTATTAAAATTAATTATTTTTTTCTGTGTAGAGTCGTATGTAAGAAAACTCCTTTTTATAAGTCCTGTTTTTAGGACCGATTTGACAAGTTTCACATATATATTCCAAAATAATCATTAGTTCAATTTGCCACTGACGATATACTTAACTATCTTCTGTTTGAGATATAACAAAAACAAAATCCCCATATATTACATGGGTGGCAAATATCGGATCGTGTTATCCACGCATCACATCGCTGAGAAAGGGTTGAAAAGCCATTTCGTCCGTAAGCGACCGTCCATCAGCCGGACTAACAAGGAAAAACGGCTCCAATTCGCAAGAATCCTCATAACTAAGCCACTGGACTGCTGGAAGCGTGTTGTGTGGTCGGGGGAATCCTAATTTGAGCTGTTTAACAAGAAACGACGGCAAAAAGTATGGCACAGAAGTGACTTCAGGATAGGCATCCCCAGCCAACCATGAAACACGGTGGAGGTAATATTATGGTCTGGACTAGTTATCATGGTTTGGAGTGTGTAATCTGGCCCTTATCAATGGGATCATGGCAGCAGATGGGTATATTGATATTTTCTGCGAAAATCTGGAGGAGTCATTGCTGACAATGGGGTTTGAAGGCAACTACACCTCTCAGCAAGATAATGATCCAAAGCGTACGGCTAAGAAAACGATTGCCTTTTTCCGATCCTGTCGCTTCAAACCCTTAGAATGGCCCCTGCAGAGCGATTCTCTATTCTCGATAATAAACTGAAGAAAAAAACAGACGTACCAACAAACAATCAAACGTATCATGCACAGGAAGGCTTTTCTCTCTCTTTCTGGCAGTTCATCTAAAGATTAGTGTTCTCCAAACTTGGTTTTGATGGATTTAACACTCGCATGATGACTTCCAAAGCGCTTCGCAAATGGTCTCATAGTTATACCCTTAACGTAACCATGTGTCCAAAATCTTAATTTTCGCTTCATTATTCATTTGATCTCTGATAGTTGCTCATCGTTTTGGAAAATTCCGGTTTTTGCAGTAGTTTTCCCGGTAATTGCGGTATATAAATACAAAGGCCAAGGTACAGCATTCCAAGTGGTCAGTATCACTTTATGAACTTGCTCTGAAATTATTTCTTTTCAAAGCCCACCAGCGCAACGAAGTGACCAAATTCTAAACCATACTCAAAAATAACAAACACCACTTCCCACAAAAAATATCTGAACAACTTACCTATATGTTCCGAATTTTCTAGGAGTTCAGGATCATTATTTATAAACTCGATCAACTCGATATCTCTTGTCCATGTCCACTAGCACCACGTAGTAACAGAATAACGAACCATTCTCTCCATCTTCGGTAATCTCTAACCTCATGAATAATTTCACTGAAAGATTGAACTCACAAGACCGGGACATAAACTCCAAATTTCCAAAATGTCATGTTAATTTCGGTCCCCTGAGACCGACACGCGCAAGCGTCCTTCAACACATAAAAATGAGCCAAAAAAGATGAGTCAAACACACCTCTTATCTTGGTTTACGTTACCGAACTTATTAAAGGGATGAATTACGTCTCGTGTAAAATTAATTATGTCTAAGTGTGTCATTCAAAAATGCTCTTTTTTCATGCCCCTGGCGTAATGACCGAGTTTCGAACTCTCCACCTTACTGGGAAGCCTTTAACATTCTGAACAACCTTGCTGTAGGTTTGGATAGTTCTGAATTTACCTCGTTTAAGGTGAGTCATACTTTTTGGTGAGTGTGTTGCAATACATTTCGAAGTGAGTCGAAACTATAGACTGGAAGCGTATAATAAAATGAAGTATTTTCGGCTAGGTGAGATCGATTTGATTGAGAATTACGGGTTACATACACCAATAAAAATAAACATTGAATTTTCTGCGTTATCTAATGCACATAAAGGAAATGCTAGAATAGGCACAAAATAATAGAATATTTCACTTTAAATTAAGCCTGATAACACCTCAATCAAGCTTGTATGAAAGATTGTAAATAATTTCTTTGTTCATGCCTTATTCCGCTTGGAATTAAACGAGGGGACGTTTAACGCGACTATTAAAATTCATTATTCTTTTTTTTTTTGTAGGATAATTGGGTTGAGCCTTTGGCTCATATATTGATAACTTTACAGAGAGTGAATCTAGAGGCAGCAACAAATGGCACATATACCAATTCGAGCAGTTTTTGGCTGTTTGTAGGAACCTGTTTAATTGCAGTCTAAAAATTTGATGCAACATTTTGGTTAGCTTATTTTTGATTTTATTGATAGATGGCTTCGAAATCCAAATTTACTGACAATAGTTTTCTAGTTTCGATGTGTAGAAATAATATTTTAGCCCGTGAAATATTCAAACCCTTGCTTTGATCCAATCAGAATTAGAATGGCACTCGAAAAATGAGACTAACAAAAAGGGTTGTCAAAAGTCATTTTAGGTCGGATTTTGTGTCAAAGTAACAGGGAATAAACTACAACATTATGGACTATCTCTTTATGACTGTATGCTGGCACTGTTTGGCACCACCATTTGGCAATAGTAGGGCTAACTTCTATTGTTACTTTTACCCATTGTTCTCTCAAAGCCAGCTCGTGCTCAAATAATTTAACAGCATTACGAAGTTTGGCCATCATGATGGCCCAAAATTGATTAATTAGATGAAGAAATAGTCATTCTTTTTAATTATTTTCCGTCGGCCTATTTCCTCATATGGTGACAATCACCGACTCCAGGGAGACGACTCCACCACCTGGACCCTACCTAACGACTCATGACTATGAGCCGGGACTAACGGCTTTTACTTCCCTTCCGAAGGAAGACGTGACCAGATTTTTTCGCCTCAGGAAAACCACCGACGTCGACTGGGATTGAACCCAGTCCCACTGGGGTGCCAGTAGCAGTCACGCTCACCGACGCCGGCAAGAAAAAGTATTTTGAGTACAAAAACCACATTGTTATCTCTATGCCAGCCTAACACCGACCACGCGTAGTGGAAGGATGCCAAATCCGACTTTCGCCTCCGTGAAGGCAGAACCGCAAGTACTTCTGGAGGCACTCGTCTCGGTAGATTTGCCCATTCATGGTAACCGTCGTGATGTATGGAGTTCTCAACTCTTGACACCAACAGCTGGCCAGTTAAACCAAGAACTTTTTGGCGAAACTATCGACCTTCTTTTATCTTATTTTCTGAGTAAGAGCCAATCGTGATGTGGCTACATAAAAATCCTGCACCGGTTACTGCCTTGTGTCCGTCTTGATGTAAATCTTGTTGTCCATCTTGGTGCAGATTTTACCTACCATGTGTGATTGTCGTGCTGTTTTAGTGCCTTTAAAACGTTAAGGCCTGCGCGTTTATTTTATTTTTTATTTTTGACAAACCAGATGGAAAACTTCGCCTTCTTCGCCACAACCGCAAATCAAAGTGCTCAGTCGATGCTTGAACAGACTCAAAGCCTACTGCGTGCCTCCACCGGATCAGTGGTTTTCGGTTTCCTGTCACTGCCTGGCCGCCGTTGTATTGTCTGGGTCTATTTCAACGACCTTACCACCTGGGGCACCGTCGAATGATGGAGTTCCAGGTGCTTTCCGATCCATCTGTGAGACGCAGTCGGATTTTCCACGATGATGAACTCAATTTTAGGCGGATCTGCTCTTTTTCCGATGCCAATTAGATAACCACTTGACAGATTGTGATAGAATATCGTCAACTTAAACACTCGCTTACACTCTTTGCCAGTTTTATTCAAAATTTCAAAGAATTACAAATGTATCATTGTGTCTCATGTTTTTCGAATACAGTCATAACTCCAATCAGTACGCAAGGGCGACACAAGCGGAAAAAGTTATCAGCTTCAATTCGTAGCTATAGTATTCGCATTCTACTTCTGATGTATTTTTGCTCTGCTAACACATCTCTGTTCGTCCTTCGTCCGTCAGAATCTACAATAATCCATCCAGCTCCTGATGAATTGCAACTGGGTTGAGTTCTAGACAATGATTTGGAACAAACAACATAAATAGCCGTTAGTCAGCCAGTATTTTTTTTCCAGTATGAGAAATAATTCCGTTCTTTTTATCTGTTTGAAGAAAATTTATGAACTTTTCGTTTTGGAACCCCATCCAGAATACAGACCTGTTCTCTTGGTGGTACAATTTCTTCTCGACAACCAAGTACGCTAACTTTTTTGCTTGATACAAGTTGCAAGTTTATTGATCTCAACCATACACAAGAACTCAACTCAATTGATTCAAGGGCAGCCGAGAAATCATGGTGGGTGTATGATTCCACCCATCGTTCTACAGAAGATCCTAACCACCATTGTCTTCAAAAACTTCCACATGCTAAGTTTGGTTTCTTTTGCTTGATTAGTTCTCGAGTTATGCAGTGATGAGTTTCATTTGTATGGGAGTTATGCAATGTTGAGTTTCATTTGTATGGGAGCCCCCTAACATTTATATTTATTGCTTTCTGCAACGAGACTGAGTTGTACTTTTTATGAAGCTTCCTTCGTAATTAATGGCACACGCACAACTGTCAAATATACGAAGCATTTGTTGACACAGAAACAACATTCATGCTTTGCACGAAAACAATACAAAGAGCTAAGTTAATTTTGTTTCAATTTAAAAAGAAACGTCTGATCTCCCTAGGCCATGGTGACTCGCGAGAAAATATTTGATTATTGAGTTTGTAGTTATAACTTTCAACAGTGTATGAGTATTGTTATTTTGGGATAAAAAAAAACATACCGTATAATCCCAGCACCATCATGCACGAGTACGACAAAAGCGAAGCAGTGATTGGCTGGTCTCCACAAAATTATTTTCCTAAAATTTATAAAAAAGTGTTATTATATCATTTCACCAGATAAAAAGCAATATGAATGTTTCATATAATTTACGAGGCATTTGTTTTATGCAAAAAATACCTGTTCACGAAACGAGTGAAAACTAATTTACGAAAATAAAATTACCAGTGTAGGAGAAAAAATCATCATTAGCTTTATTGTGAACATTCACGCTGATCAAAATGGGTTTGCGCATAGAATGAACTTTGTGATGGGATTTTCCAAGTTTGAAGCAAGTTCTTCAGTAACTTTTTGTAAACTCTAAAATACAATTGAAACGATGATCATAGATTTTCCCGAGCTTTTATGTCGGTTTTGAACATGAAATGTACTTAATAGATTATTCAGTTCTAGCTGTGTCACATGGTGTCATCTTATAAAGCAAGAATATATCACGGAACTTAATTTGAACCCGATTAAAATTTCTGAGTTCATTCCTCAATTAAATTCTGGATCTTATGCTGCTTAGGAATGTATCATCTGTTGCTTTTAGCACGTTGTTATATCATTTTGAGATGCTTTTAAATAGTTTCTAATACCTCTTTGTCATAAATTTAATAACATGTTTAAATGTCGTATATTAAAATGTTTCTCTACTGACAAGCACTTTCGTTCAAGCATCAGTTTGATGATTGTAATAACTAAAGCTTAATTAAACCCATCTAACTTTACACAAAATCACGGCGACAAAAAATCGACGCTATAAATTACCCATTCAATCGCTCTCAATCTCCGCGCAATCATTTCACCGAATTGAACGTTACACTCCATTTCGCAAATCCCGATCAGGCCTGTCACCTAACGAAAAATCAATATCAATTTTCATCAACTCACCCCAACGACAACGACGGGAAAGAACGCGGAAGCTCTGGCCCAAATTGATAGTATTCAATGAATGAAATGCGGCAGTTGTCCCCCCCTTTCTATCTCTCTCTCTCTAAATGCAAACAATATGACAGAACCGGGACAGGACAACGCTCGTTGACTGGCATCGTGGCGTTGAGAATGGGAATTAGTACCTCTACCTAAAGCAAACGGTCATGTAACGAATCCTAATGAATTTGACCGGAACCGTCCAAGCGGAATGGCCGTTGATTTTCTGTCCCCAATTTGACAGCCGGCGCTTCCGCCGTTTCCTTCCGGGTTTCTCGTTATATTCTGATTTGGTTTTGCTTTTCATTTTTTTTTTATTTTTAGCGTGCCCGGAATAGGCTATTTGTCAGCGCTTTTCCATTATCGCACCGTCATCATCAGCGGCAGCAACAAACAATGGTTTTTAGTACCTACTTCTGTGAACAACGTCGAAATCGTGCGGACCAGTTGGAAATGTGACTTGAATGGTAAACAAACGGTGTGAAAAGTTTTGGGCGGCTTTTTTTCGTTTGGGATGGAGGAAATGAATGCATTGGTGGCTAAAGTCACTGCGTTGATTTCAAGCTGGTTGAAGCTCAAGACAACCCTTGAAATATTTGAAACGATGCCGTTTCTTAAAAATGAAAATAATACAAAAAATCTGAAGAAAAAAAATGCAAGGTTAGAGGAAACTTGATAGTGTGGCGTAAGCCTGGAGATTTGAGAAATTGTTCCCTACGCGTTGCTTTGCTTTCTACTAGTATAGACTGTTCCAGAAAGCATAAACACACTTTCAAAAGAACAATAAAGTCATGTTTTTTTAGTTTTAATAATTTTATTTGTTGCAAATCATATTTGTATTTGTGTTTTATATGATATTTTACTCTAGTTTAATCAAAATATTTAATCATAGCCAAGACTCCTAACTTTTCCTCGAATATGACCCATAAGCTTCTGCACAGTGGTACTTCCCACCATTTTGACCACTTTTAGCCAATCTTTTAAATTTTTGGATGTCGTCCGCTGGTTTATGAATTTTCGAAGCTTTGCTTTGGTTAAAGCCAAAAAGTCTCGATTGGCCGTGCCTCCGGGCAGTTCGGCGGATTCATGTATTTCAGCACGAAACATACATTTTGACTTTTTGTACTATTCTAAAGTGCCGCATGACGACAACTCAGGCCAAAGCACTACTTGACCTTCAGTGCAACCTGATCATTGGCAATAATCGCTTCTGGAGACATTCCTTAACGTATTTATGAGTGTTCATCGTCTCTGTTGTCTCCACACTCGCATATTGCCTGCCAAACTATAACCTTCATACCAAAATTTTCGGTAAAAATTGTCTTCTCCGTTTCAGGGATGTCTCTGTCTTCGCTTACAGTATAGAATTATGGTCCGGGAAGCGTTTTGTAATCTAGTTTCACATACGTTTCATCGTCCACTATTATACACCCAGAAATTCTACACTATAACGAATCGTAGAGTTTGCAGGCCCGTGGTTTACGAACACGGCCTGTTTTGGTTTCCTTTGGGTTTGTCTGCTTCTCGGTATGTTTAAGCAAAGAGAAGCGTAATGGAATCAGTGAAAGAAAAGAAACCGAAGCGGATGGAGGAAAATGTGACAAGCAGAGGAAAGCAGAAGTCGTATGCCAAAAATAAACCCAAAAGGAGCGGGAGATAGTTTCTCTCCCATGTAGGGGATTTGGGGGTACAAATAGACAGTTCGTTAGAACTATTAATAAAGCTATCGGTAGTATATGAGCACGATCAAGTGCACAAACTTTTACCAGTCAAGGTGGTGCATTCGATCATGCCTTGACCTACCCCGCATGGTACCGAAATAGTACCTCACAATGCCCTCCACTCAACTTCAAACTACTTCTATTCAATTTTCACAGCCTGCCGTGAGCTAACGGAACTATCAATGCTTTCTCTTAACAACTTTGTTCTAGCAAAAAAATGCTGTCTACTCCTAGAACTCTCCATGGTGATAGAAATTATTCCCTTCTCAAAACAACATCGAAGCCGAGGAAATTGAAGGGAGGCACAACGGAAAAAATTTTAATCAATGGAAAGAAGCAAAATAAAAAGTGAAATAGAAGAAGACAACGTGAATGAGAGAAACGTAACACAATTGAAGAAGAAGAAACCCAAAGCGGACGAAATGGGCGAACATAAGTCGATAAATAGAATCGGAAAAGCAGATGCAAGAAGTTGAAAATGTAGAGAAACAGAAGGATTTAATTAGAAGAAGAAAAGAGGAAGGACAAAGTCACCAAAGAACGATTAAATAACAGAGGTATAAAAAATAAAATAATCGCAAAAAACAGAAAAAAAACTGAAGCAAACCAACGGAGCAATAGAAGATAAAGTGGAGAAGCAGTGAAGTGGGTTCCACACAATAGAAAACTACATTCAATTTAAAAAAAGAAATGTGTAATGACCTCATTAAATTAGGTTAGAAGCTTAGCTACTGCTGAACTGTTACATCACTTACATCTACTTCTAACAAAATTCACGAATGTTACTGGTTATTTCAGGAGACAAGTAGCAGCAAACCGAAAAATAAACCAAACATTCTTGGTCTACTAAGCACGCATTTCAAGACACAACTCCACAAATTTTTGTTTTCTCAATTTGCCGTTATCAATTTGTGGCGATCACCGTCACATCGTTATAGTCACGTCCACCGATCACACCGGCCACACGCTACGAATTGATGAATGGAAGGACGATGACGGAGAGGCCACTAACCCATCACCCTGCCCCCACTCACATCGGCTAATGGTCCTGCTTTAGATGGACACGAAAACGAGCCTGAAAACAAATTGACATTGTCAGCAGAATGACATTTATACACGGGAACCGTGAGTGGACGATTTGTGTCGACGCTGGGAGTGGCGCTGGAATCACACAACCCTTTCAAGTGGATTGTTGTTTTGGTCGATAGAAAAGCTTGTCATCACATGGCCCTACAGCAGGGAAGCATACCGACAGATTGGTGGGCTTCTCGGAATGCGAATGGGTGAAAATTTGTCGCGCTTTCCTGGTGCTGTTCGCTGACCATTTGTGATGTTCGGCCCTAATGATGTTATGTTTTGGGTCAACACGCGCCTACACGACATTGTTGTTTGCCGGTTTCCCACCTGTCCGAATATGGAAATAACAACTAACAACATGGTTAGTGCACATGAGAAAAAAAACAAGAAGAAAGAAGCGTGGGCAGGTCGGTTTGAAGAGCATGACTCTCTGCAGGGAGAGCATTGCCGCAACCATTCATTATTTACAACCACCGGTCACGGTCTTGACCGGACCGAGGAGCATAGCCCGAGGACCGGGTTGAAATTAAGCGTAATTACGGTATCGTCCTAGTTTCATATTTTTTTGGAATTAAAGGACAAGCAGAAGACATTGGTGACCCTACTCGAGGCTGTTTCACCGGGGACTTTCATAGAACAGTCGGTTGATGCTCAGCTGCAAGGCTGCAAGTCTGAAAAATGCTAGCGGTGGCTGGGTTCGATACTCTCCTTCCGCTAGGCATCCTTAAATTTTATGCATGCAAAATGATTCATGAATCGAAAGTTCAGTTCATTTCCCAAGAATTTCCTATGCCGAAACGAAGAAGTCTCTTTGTAAAACATACTACAAATCCCCGCTCCACTCGGTTTATCTTTTTTTCTCGGAAGCGAAAATTACTCTTGCACAAACGAACACCTTGTGTGAACGACCCGAAAAAGGGTGCTCTTACGTCGTGACCTCGCATAAATGGTCGCCGCAACATGTGTGAAGGTCTTGGTCATCCTCAAAGAAGAAAAAATCCTATCAAAACAAGAAGAAGATGTCCGACAGGGAAAGTTATAATTCGAAACAAAGTAGATGCTCTTGGCTTCTTCCGCCCGGGTAGGCCGGATTATTTTTCGCCCACCAGTCTGACAGTGTGGCAGGAAAAGGTCAACAAAGACTTCCTGGGTAGTGTGGGATTTAGTGAGTGGGTGATAGACACGATGATGTTTATATAAGGTTTTGACCAGCATGAAACCAGCCTTTGCTGTTCAGAGAAGAACTGTTCCGTGTCAAAGGATGAACGTTGCGTGACAAACGTAGCTCAAATGCACATATCTACAAAGTTTGAGAGAAACATTTAATTTTCTGCGTTATCAAATGCACATATGTTGAATGCTAGATGTGGGATGAATCCAAGGTTGTCTCAAAAATTGTAAACATTTTCGTTGTTTACACATACTTTGGCTTACAATAGAATGGGGAATTAACGCGTTTGTTAAAATTCAAAACTTTTAAAGTACCAATGGGTACAAATATTTAGGACTATGTCTCTTACAGCATCCTTGGATAGGCGATCAATAAATTGACAACGATGCGAAAATGCATATAAGACAAGTAGAACAGTTCTGGATTTTTGGAAAAAAAGTTAACCCCTCCTGGGTAATAGGGAAGTTGATACATAAAACAGTGATAACCCCATCTATAATATGTGGAGTGAAAGTGGCAGTTCTGACAAAAAAATGGAGTAAATATGTCAAATTATGAAAAGCTTATATTACGGAGTGAAAAAGCTTCAAATCATTGTTACAAACCAGAAAATATTAAATTTAATGTAAAGATATTGTTGGAAGAAAAAACAATAAATAGAAAAGCAAGAGTAGGAAGAATCAGTTATTATGGTCACATTCTAAGAAGAGTAGAATTACATCCACTTAAATAAGCTTACAAACATAAATTCAACAGAAAAAAAGAAGGACGACCAAGCCCTAACGTAGGAAGACTCGCTAGAACATGATTTGAGTATATATAGGGCAAATAAGCAGTGAACAATGGAAACAAGTGGCGAAGGATAGGGAAAAATTAAAAAAGGCAGAATAGATATACCAGAAATCAGAAAGTGAAATTTTGGACAGAAAAATAGCGGAAGAAGAAAAAAAAATCGAAAAAGTACAAATATTGGCAAACAAACACGAAGAACTGAAAAAAAGGTTAAATCCGAATAATTGACACAAGAATATAAAGGTATAAATTGATTTGAGTAGGTTTGGTTAACTGGTTCTTTGGGATTGTAATATAAATTAAAAAAAAAACACTACTCAAGGTACAAAGCACGTGCAAAAAAAAATTTCAGAAATTACACAAATTTACAGAAAATAAATTAACAGTGCACAAAAATACAAAGTCCAATTATATAATATTTTATTAATATAACACTTTAGAAATTACCCTTAGGCTTCGGAAAAAATTACAATGATAAGAAAAGTCAGACCTAAACACAAACGATAATTTTAATAGAAATAAAAATTACAGAATAATAGAATAGAAAATAAAAATTACAATAAGGTTTGATATTAAAAATTTCACCATAAAAAAAAGATAAATCTACCTAAGGTAATAAGTTCTTCACGAATTTTAATATTTTCCTTTTGGGATGAATGAGATAAACGAAAAGATTTATGCAGAATATCAAGAAGATTTTTCTTAACATTATTATAAAGCAGTTTGACTTACTGCACATCACACCTCAAACCTATGATGAGGAACGAACCAAGAAAAAAATTAAAGCAATCAAAAAACATGTCATACAAAAAAAAAGAAATAATAACAATCGAAAACAATTTAGTCAAAGGTACACAGAACGACAATGAATTATGAAAAAAAAAAAGATTTTTACTGTATTTTCCACAATTTATGTGGCTGGAAACTAAAAATTAAGTGCACTCAGCAAGACAAACTTTGCTATTAAAATGTTATCCTTGGTCCTGACAGACAATAATTAAGAATAATAAACAACCCTTACTTGCACGCCAAATTATCTAACACAAGGTTGGCAATCAAATGAGCCACAACAAAATATACTAAATACGACATGCATAAAATAACAAATAATGGGGTAAATGGAGGACCATCAGGGCACTCAAGACTGAAACGATTTGAGATAGAAGAGCATGAGAATGCCACCTCTCTATTGTTAACATTTCGCAGAACGTTTGGTGGGTTCTTCGACCCCATCTATTGGGTTTATTCTGACAATCGTGAGCTCGATTCTAGAGCTGTGAGTGTGAACTGCTTTGGAAGGAGATTCTCTTCCCTATATTCGTGGGTTTTGCGTAACAGGAGCTTGAGGATCACAAACAACAATAGAATCCTGATCAAATCGTTTTCAGATTTTTTCACTGCTATGGAAAGTTATCTTGCTACAAAAGATGATAGTATTACACCGTCATTGTCAAGAATTAACGTTAGGTAATAATCAAAGCAGGTTGCATCTGATGATGTGCTGAAGCACAATACAGGAAGGTCCATTGATCCGACTCACGGTGCAATGTGGCATAGCGGGAGGGGGCTGTGAAAACGTGACGATGCATATAAAAAAATCAGAAGGTCCATACAAAAAACGTGACAAGGGGGGGGGCTGGAAAATAATGAACAAGTCATTTTACGCGACTCTAATGGACGTTCCCTTAGCAGAAAAATTGCACAAAAAAAACAATTTTTATATTACACACCGAAAAAAACCAACCAAAAGCCAAATTATATTTGCAACTGCGCTCTCCAAAATCCGTCCGATAACTGAATCGGTTTTGCACAATTACCTACTACGAAGTATTTTGTAAACTCTTGTCTGCACGCTCATTCTGTTACCCTCAAATTTAAGTAACTTTAACTCAAAAATGTTAAAACCGGCCGTACCCTCAATTGAGTTTCATTGCGGCACCCTGAATTTACAGTCCTAAGGTTTATGTATTTGGAATCTAACTCATCTGGCAAAATAATAATCGAAAATTTATGAAAAATGAGTATTTTTTTTAGTTCTTCCTGCAGACGTTGGCAGTAAATCAAATAAACTTTGAAAAACTCAAGAATTTCATTTTAATAACATCAAAAATCATAACAGAAATCAGAAGTCAACTAGTCAGCATATACAGTCACCCTCCTGCTGTAATAAATTATTGCTCTTTAATCCTCAGTTATGCCTGAACATGCTCTGTAATAAATATACATATTATGTTTTTATAGTGAAAAATTTGATGGCTCGATTATACAACTGAATCAAGCGCCAAGGCAACGGTGATAAAATGCTTACTTACCATCTTCAGCACCTATAAATTCACCCACGCTGTATAGAAGGAATTTTGCCAATATTCCTTTATAGCCTGGTCTCGATACACACACGTCAAAAAAAGTTTCGAAAATGTTTTGTTGATTTGTAGAGTAATGGCTTGTAAGATGGAACAGTGCTGCTTTTGACATTCACAGATGCACAACAATGATCGCGCTGAAAAGTGTTAACCTCATTTATTTACTATTCTTCAATCTTCATTTGCTGAGTAACACATCATTCATCCATTTCTTCCAGGATTCAATACGTTCGAGTGTTGGCATAATTAAAGAAAATTATCAGAAGCGCATAAGTGGGAAATTTCCTCATCGATATCAAAAGCCATACTTGTGTTGTGCAAGCATTGTTTGTGT
The DNA here is from genome assembly GCA_034211315.2 of Aedes japonicus. Lineage (NCBI taxonomy): Eukaryota > Metazoa > Arthropoda > Insecta > Diptera > Culicidae > Aedes > Aedes japonicus. The sequence continues at coordinate 36,243 of JASCZW010008525.1, forward strand.
ATTTTTATGATCCAAAGGCATTTTCAAACAAATCGTAAAGTAAAACAATTTTTTTATGCTTGTGTTTATGGCATCATGTTTGTAAGATCTCTGCCCTTCGGTTCAGAAAGGGTATGGGCGCGTTCTGTCGAGTTGGTCGCGGCAGATTTCATGTGTGAATCGGCTGCCCCATCAACGTTCAAAAGTGCCTGAACCAAATGGACAGCTTGTAATGATCACTTGAAGATGCGATGGGGGATCATTGCCCTGTTATGATCTCTCATATGTATCCGTCGAACCATTCTGAACGGCCGTTGTGGAGAATATCACCATGAAAATCTCACATGCGCATAGCGTGTTACCAATCACTAATCCCTTTTCCTTTCTATTCTCTTCCCTATTCTATGAACACGAGCAATATCATATCGTCATCCTAAAGTCAACTCTTCGAATGCAGTAACATCGAGACAACACAGAGCAATAAAGAACGGTATAAACCCTAACCAATTTTACTTTCAGACAAATTTTCTAGCACAAGGTAAGTAATCAACATTACACCATTACAAAATATACTGAATATCATCATATCGACATAATATATAACGGGAAAAGGGAGGGACCATCAGGGCACCCAAGTGAAACGATTTGGATAGGGAGCATGGGACTGCCTCCTCCCTATTGTTAACATTTCGTGGAACGAGGGCGGGCTCTTCGACCCCATCTATTGGGTTTATTCTGTCAATCGAGGGCTCTGACTCTAATGCTGTATGTGTGAACTTGCTTTTGGAAGGAGATTCTCTTTCCTTTATTCGCGGGTTTCGCGTAAGTGTCTCTGCTTACGGGCCTGCCCAAACGTTTTTGGCCCTTCATACAGGAGCTTGAAGATCACAAACAACAGTAGAATCCTGATCAAATCGTTTTTCAGATTATTCCACTGCTATGGAAAGTTACCTTATGCTACAATAGATGGTAGTATTTCATCATCATCATCATATAGGACATTGTTTATTCATAGCCTAATTCTGTATATTTCATTACATTTATTACGCCAGAAAGGTAAATTTCTCTCAGGTACCATACAGTTTAGGAGAGGAGGTCTTGCGGTTATAGGATGATCATCTTCTGGTAGAAGCAGCAGTAAGAATGGGGATCAATTTTCAGCTGTATCTAGCACCGTCGGAGTGGCCTTCTCGAAAGTAGCAATGGATGTATATATAGATGTGTAGATACTAGTATGTGTTATTATATGATGCATGTTTTTTACAAGCTCTAGCATATTTTCATTAATAGAAATGTTGACGACTCTCTCGACCACTCAACCTTTAATTCCTTCATTATATTTTCCATTAAATGGCGTAATATGACCTTAACATTTCAGTACACGATCATCAACTACTATTTGAGCGGTTCAGCGGAACACAGCTGTTCATCATTATTAATTGCATATCATAAATATAATATTATGCAAGAAGTAATAAAATAATTAATAAAATTTTAATTGCTTCAGATTGGTGATCCGGCCGGTATAATTATTTTATTACATTATATCAAATAATAATCAAAATTAATAAATGCTCTTCATTCCAGAAGGTTACATATCTATATGTCATGATTAAATACGTAATAATATAATATTATGGTTTTATATACAATTGAATGCTTTATTGATATTTATACCTCAATGAATAACAAGATGACCTTCACATTCCAGAGATACAGTCACCTATCAGTGATACAAAGTGGTACGAAGCTGCATATTATTATTACTGCCTTAATATTATTATTTCAGCAGGTTAATTAATTTAGTTTAACATGGTTATCATAGGCTCGTGAACTCCAACTATTACATAATTTAACTAAATATCCTTATATAATTTTTGCTCTACTATATATTCATATATAACATATTATTATTACATTACATCTATATTTATATAAATATAATAAATACTGGGTTGGGAGGGAGCACCAGGGTATCATTCAAGCTGAAACTGGACGATGGTTTGATTGACTGCCTGAGTCTAGGAGGGAACAAACAGTATCATTTCTTATCCTACCGATTCGAGTGTGGTGCTGCGAGTTCTACTCCAACAGTTTCAGGGAGAGTGACGCGCCCTTCTTAACAAGCCATCCTGTAGAAAGCTTAATGAGTATTGCGAATTGTGTTATTCGATTTGTTGGATCATATCGTTGGAAGGAGATTCTTAATTTCCCGTGGATTTCGTGTAAGTGTCTCTGCTTACGGGTCCACCCTCCGTTTTTGGCCCTTCATACAGCGATAGTGCGAATTCAGATCGGTGGCCCAATTTGATCTTGCTATTAAGTGGAGCTGCATCCAAGCCAAGGGCTAGAGGGGATGGTGGCTACCATACATACATACATGGCATCATGTTTGTAAGATGGAACACTGTTGAGCTTGTACGATTGAACACATTTTTTTTCGTTTTAAAACACATGAATGACATTTTTTATGTTTAAAAATGCCATGGAATCAATAATAAATTGAAGTATAACAATACATTTTTGAAATTGCAATTTCGATGAATTTCGAAAATTGGCCATAATTTTTTTTATTACTTTAAATAATTAGTTTCGTGGACAAACTTGAGCCCTTCAGTTCCTCTTTTCGAAAATTTCGAAAAATAAAAATTCTACATGTTACGAGCAAAAAACAACTCGTGTTCCATCTTGCAAGCCATTTTTTGAAATTGCAATTTTGTATGGATTTCGAAAATAGGCCATAACTTTTTTTTTTATGACTATAAATAATTAGTTTCTTGGGCAAACTTGGAGCCTATTATTTCTTCTTTCGAAAGATGTCTTTGGATCCGCAAAAAAAATAAAAATTATACATGTTACGAGCAAAAAACAGATCGTGTTCCATCTTACAAGCCTTTCCTATAATATAAAAGAGTATTAAAAACGGCTAACTTTTTAATTAACGATACGTTTTCGCATCTACAGCGGCTGCTTTCTGCTCATTGTAGCCGCTGGTTATCAATTTTCGAATACGAATTATGTAGATTAAAAATCGGCTAAAATATTTACCTGCACTTAGTAATTCAGAAAAGCACCAAAAAATGAAAAAGTGCCACTAAATTATTAAGGGCCTGTGCCACAATAATGTGTGATCAGCATTAAAAAATTAGGAATGAGCAATAAAAGATGAGAAAAGATCTTCGGATAATCTAATTGTGACCGGTAAATCTATCAAATAAAGCAACAGCTATTAGTATATGCGCAATTAAATATGGCAGTATTTCGCCAAATCATGTAATTTGAGCACTAAACTATTCGCATATGTCTCTTTAATTTTGTTGATTTTCCCATAAAAACAGAAAATGAGCAATGGATAAATAAATATCCATTGCTCATTTTACTGTTTTTATGGGAAAATCTAACAAAATTAAAAGACATATGCGAATAGTTTAGTGCTCAAATTACATAATTTGGCGGAAATACCGCCATATTTAATTGCAATATATACTAATAGCTGTTGCTTTATTTGACAGATTTACCGGTCACAATTAGATTATCCGAAGATCTTTTCTCATCTTTTATTGCTCATTCCTAATTTTTTAATGCTGATCACAATTATTTAAGTTGGCACAGGCCTTATATAATTTAATGGCACTTTTTCATTTTTTATTGCTCAAATCTCTTTTAATTGATGATTAATTGTAGCTGCACTTTAAAAAACTCAAATCCTCCGAACCACCTAAAATTCACATAGACGCTATGCGTTATCTGACGCCATTTTATATAAAAATAAATTGCAACTTAGCTACCTCAAAATTGTGTTCCACACAGCTTTCTCAAGCGATTTGAGTAGCAATAGCTCAAATTCATAGGAGTACAATTACTCAGAGTTTGACGTTTTGAGTATATATATATATATATATATATATATATATATATATATATATATATATATATATATATATATATATATATATATATATATATATATATAAAAAAAGATTGAGTTAAAGTTACTCCAAATTGAGTAAGCTCGGATGAGTGTGCGAATATTTCTGACAAGTTAAAAGACTTACGTTCATGATAAGTCACTCAAAATGAAGTAAATATAATAAATATTATTTTATTAACTCTACGATTCAAACACAACTATATATATATACTATATCCACAGAGAAAAATAATGAATATTTACAACGGTATAAAAATTTCCCTCGTTTAGTACCAAAGGAGGTGATAACAAACGAAAATTGTTAGGCAATCTTTCACATAATCCATACAACAATGTTAGCACCTGCTATCCCACACTAGATTTTGGGCGTTATTTGGCTTAGATATACAGGAACTATTCTATTATTTTCTTCCAAATCTAACATTTACCTTAGGTGCACTAGATAACGCAGAAAAATTAATGTTTATTTTATCTGTGAACCACCTCCCTCATAATTTACAATCAGCTTTCATTATTGCCCGAAATTTCTCTGATCGAACCAGAAAGCTGAAAAGTTTGAAGGATTAATTTCACGAGTTACCAAATGCCAAATCGGGCCAAAACAGGGGGGTTTTGAAAGTGCTGTTTTAGAAAGTGGTGGCAGTCGTGTTTGAAGGCACTCTTTGATGAGGATTTCACTGTTCATATTCCCTATTGAGATGAATGGTTGGCTATTTACACAGCATCAACGAACCTGGGCTTCGAATGACCCTCAGTCCACATCTCACTTTAGTGCCCTGTACAGTTGACTTAACTACATCCACTTTTTGGAAACACCTCTGTCCCACGACATATTGGGCTTCTTTTTTGTAAACTTTCACTTCTTGTTTCCCATACTTGTTTGTTGCGTGTTCCACTTTTCGACTGTTTGGTTGCCTTTCTCTGAACCGTTCTAATTTGTCGAATTTTGCTGATGAGATTTGTCATGTCTATTTCGTATCTTTTATTATAAAATTATCACCATTTTATACCATTGCTGAAACTTGTACTACTACTACTTATGGTAATCTTCTTTTAAAGTGATGATGTAATGTAGCCTTAAGTAAAGGAGTGTCCTACATCAAATTGCATCACGAGAAAACGCTGTAAAAAATAACGCATTGGGTATTTTGTCTTGAAAATTTGGGTATAAGTAGTTTAAGTGTATTCTTTTTCGCTGTATTTTTATCGCTGCTAGTTTTGTAGAAAATTGGAAAAACTGGTGTCACCTGAAAGCAACGTCGTGAGTTAATTTTGCACAGGACCTGGAAAATCCTCAACTCTCCATCGGGACATCAGAAAACAACTTGGAATCGTGCAGTCAACTGTAAATTGTGTGATTAAATGTTACTACGACACTCTGAGTATCGAACGGAAGGAGAACTGCGGTCAGAATTGATGTTCTATTAGTGATCAGGATCACAAGCGTGTCGTGAAAGGGTTCAAGCGGAATCCCAGTAAGCATCGATCAGGGATGGCCAAAGTCTGTCCAAGTCTTTCGTTCAGCGAGCCAAGGACCGGAGGGACTGGATACGTATAGTGCCAGAAGGCTCCAAATCGTGACGAACCCGGTGAAACCCGGTGGTAACGGGCCCGAGAAACTGTACATCCAGATGCTGTCGAAAGCTTCATTGTCTCACTTCGTCGTTGATGATGACTTACGCCAAGAGCGGACCGGCAGCTTCCGGGGACTACTGTTCTTCACCGCCCAGCACAAGTTTGATGTTCCGGAGTGCAGTAAAAAGCCCTGGCTTTTCAAGGTTTGCCGAAATACATGATTGTGATCTGGTCATGTGGCAAATGGGTACGCCGTTCGTAACTACCAGGACCTGTAAACGGCTTCTTCTGTTACGAGGCTTTACCATCTTCTGGCCGGATCTTGCTTCCTGCCACTATTCAAATGTTGTCCTGGAGTGATACGAAACCAACCCTTCAACGCACTGGAACTAAATTTACATCCGAAAAATACTGGACTATTATGAAGCAGGTCAAATCTGAGGAAAACATGAAAAAAGTGGGTTTCCAGTACAGAAGAGAGAGAAGCGCCATTTGCTGTAGATATGCAGTAATTGATCTCATCGATATTAGCTCAGTTCTGACTAGACTGGTTTGTCTTCTGGTAAAGCATTTAAAATTTTGTTAGCTTCTAGTACCTAAGTGGGGAAATTTTCAAAATAAAGAATGTTTGTTTTTATAAAAATAGGGTTCTCTGAACATTGGAAGAAGTCTCGAAAACTCGTTTGTATATCAATGTGGCCTTATGAATGATTGAGTATAGTTTTCCGTTCGTCAACGATTACCTTTTGAATTTCATAGTAGCTCTAACCAGATCTTCTGCCAAGCTCTTTGTTATTTCCATATGAACTTTTTGGCAGTCACTCCTGATTTTCTTGAAAATTTACATCATTAGCCCAGCCTAACCTTCCAGAAACATAGGGTAATTTTTTTATGAACTTAGTTACTTTTTAAACTGATAAGTTCCATCCTAAACTACGAAAAAAATTGCACCAAAGCTGTACATATTCCTCTCCAGAATTTCTTGAAATTCTCCACTTACGATGAATAAGAGTTTTGCCTTACATTTAATGGAAGTCCTCTTATGAACTTCAAGAATGTTTCCCTGAACTTTGAGGATGTTCGTTCCTGAATTTCTGCGAAATTCCTACTTGAACTACTAGAAATACCCTCAATACTCCTTGAAAATTTCTTTAATTGTTCTGAAAAGTATCTATCTATACGTTTGGGAATTATCAACTTAGAGAGATCTTCATAATGAAATTCTGGAATGTTCGGTTATGAGTTTCAAGAACTCTCAAGAACTTTAAGGAAGTAGTTCAATCTATACTTTTTTGGATGACTTTCCTGAAATTCAGCGAAAGTTATTTCCTGAGCTTATTTTTCTGCAAGCTTCTATTAAGTCTTGCTAAGATTTTTTTCTAGCGAAACTTTGATAATGTCCTTTTCGGAATTTTATAGGAAAATCATCCTTTGTTATTGTTGTTTTGAAGATTCTGATAAGTCTGAATTTTTATGAAAAATTTTCTCCTGAGCTTCAGTGAGATTGTTCCGGAATTTCTGAGAAATTCTTGCTCAATTTACTAAAAAGTAGCTCCTATGCTTCTGGCAAGTTTCTCTCTGTTCTTTGGAGAGGTTTCATTCTGAAATTCACGAAAGCCGCTGCCTGAAATCATGAAATGTGTTTTTGTGTACTTTGGGAATGCTAAACTAAACTTTTAGGTTATTTTTACCGAAACTCCTGGAAAGTCCATTCTGAACTTCAGAGATTCTTTGCGCAACTAGACATATCATCAAGAGCTTTATGGAAGTTTTGTCCTGATTTTTTTTTTGCAAAACTACAGTGTCCTACCCGGTTTGCTTCTTCGTGAACTTTGGAGAAGTTTTCTTCCTGAATTACTGGGAAGTTCCACCTTAAATATATGGAAAGAGCTCCACATCCTCTGGAAAGTTCCAAACTTCTAAGAAATCCTCTTCCCAAAACTTCTTCTTGAAGCTCTCATTCTCCTTCTGATTTTTGTGAAAGTTATCTCCTGAGAATTTGATGTATGGGATGTGAATGAATTTAAATTATGGGATCTGCTTTAAAACCTCCTGCTCTAACTACTACGATAGGGGCTTCTGTATACTTCCAAAAAGTTTCTACCTGACTTTTAGATAAGTAGTTTTTCGAGGAAGTCTCTTCTTGATTTTCAGAAATTATCTTTTTGAAGATTCTGGGAAGTCTCCTTTTGATCTTAATGAGGTTCTAGGTAAGCTTCTTCTTATAGTTCCAGACATCATAGCACTTGTTTCATAAGCCCCTCAACTCAAGGGTAAATTTAAATCCCAATTGCAAATGTTCTGAAATGATGCTAAGAAGTACTTTAAAAAAAAAACAGAGTTCCAAGATTAATTTCAAAAACTCATCGATGGTCCTTATAAATCGAGCTGTTGGTCAATTTCCTTCTCACCTCTGCTTAACATTAGTTTTGCTGGCTCCACACCACAAAAACCTCTGGCGATGTCTACATTTATCGGTAAGATGAGTCATTCAAACGGATGGTAATTTTTTTTTCATAGGATTTGGCTTTTTTTTTTGCTTGAAATAATCTGTTTTCGGTTGATTCACCCGAAAAAAAAGTTAAGTGTATTTCTTGCCATGCTTAGCCAATTACTACTAACCGATGAAAAAGGCGTATCAGAACAAAATATTTCTTAGCCAAATGTGATAGATCAGTCACTTGTTTCCGATCAGTCAACTGGAAAAATTTCTTCGATCTCAACATCTGTAATAGCAAAATGGACCTGCCGAGCAAAGTGATGGTCGACTCGACTTCTATAATTTTCCTCACCGCACAGTGGTCCAGAATGTGGATTTAGCTGGAAAAAGATATATTTTCAGCCTGAAGGTTTGAGGTTGCGGAGGCAAAAGTGTCTTCAATCAAGTTGTTCTTAATAACCAAATGCAACGGTGTGAATGAAAATTAGGTGGTCCCTTATTTTCTAGTAAATCAAAAATCAAAAATCAAAAATTTTATGTTGCAGAAATAAAGGTATACATTATTCAAAATAATTGAAAAATAAATCATTACAGAAAGCAATTTTAATGGTACAATTTTTAAAAATCTGTAATTTTGCTCTAACTTTTTTTGTTTCAAATTTTATAACAGCGTTGTCTTCAGAGATAAAAAAAGAGATAAAAGAGATAAAAGTTTTTAAGTGTAAGTCTTGCCGATGTTTCTTACCGTTAGCGATTAATAAACAGTTTTCTTAAAAAAATACGCCTTTCTCGAATGTGTTTTACTCAATTTAAAAAAAACCATCATCAGTTTTCAGACATGATATGCAATATTAAAAACTTTCAAATTCTGTAAAAAAATAGTTTTTTTAACTTGCTCTCAACTAGAAAAACCAACTTTATCATGAAAATTGATTTTGTTTGGCAAAACCACAATAGCTTTTATTTGACGTACGATAGAGAAAATTTTAGCTCACTGTAATTTAACTAGGAATTAGAAGCAAAAATTGTATCATCCATTTAATTCCAACATCCACCTTTGTTTATCTTCGACAGATACGCGTATTTCCCCCACAATGTACAGACTTCGCCAGTGTCGACTAAAGTCGAGTTATTAGTACAGAGACACTGGTTGAAGTCTGCACATTGTAGACTGTTTACGCGTTTTCTGTCGAAGATACTTTAAGGTAGTTGTTACATATTTTAATGGCCGATACTAATTTTTCTTCATCCCTAGTTACATGTATTCCACTAATCGGCCTCAAACCCTCTAGGATACACCAAAAATTGTAACTTTACCACTGTTCTACAAACAATACAGGTGCCTAACAAGTTTGCTGGAAATAACTTGAAATAAAAAGTTACAGCAGCATAACTGATTTTTATAGGGAAAAAATGCTCTAATTCGGTCATATCACAAGGTACAGAAGTGGTGATATACCGTCAGCGTCGACGAAATTTGTTATTCTATACAACTTTCTCAAATCATGTATGCCTTTATTGTCTCACATTAAAAAGTAGGTTTTTAGAGTTCTATGCACAATAAGGACCCACCCTAACTTTTCATTCACGCCAAAAAACGCCTTTTTTGTAGAAAAACTAACTTTGTTCAAGACAATTTTTGCTCCGCAACTTCCAACTTAGGCTGAAAATGTATCTTTTCAGCTAAATTCGCATTCTGGAGCACTGTGCTAAAGCTTTCTTCAGATAGAATTGGAACAAAAACAATTGCCTGTGTTTCAGTTATTTATTATTGAATTCAAGATCTTTTTTATACAAATGTAGCGTTTTCTTCATACTTTTAAGAAAAAATACGGATAAAATTATTCGTCACGGTTTCGAAGGAATTCTCGAATTTTTCCTGTAACACGGCTCATTAGGCGGCGCACACCTTCTTCGTCCATCGTTTTAGCTATCTTATTCCACCAGGTCTTCATCTGATTGATGTCTTTGACAACCTTTCCCTTTGCCTTGAGTCTCCTCTTTCATGATTGCCCAGTATTTCTCAGTAGGGCGGAACTGGGGAGCAGTTGGGTGGGTTAAGGTTTTCGGAACAACCTGGACCCCTTTCTCTGCATACCATTCTTGAACGACTTTGCTGTAATGACAGCTTGCCAAATCTGGCCAAAACATTACAGGGATGGTCGTGGGATCGAATGAACGGCAAAATTCGTTTTTGGAGACACTCTTTTGGTATAGTTCCGACGTCATTGTCTTATTTGTAACGAAAACTTTCGTTTTTGCCACAGCTGCAAATGCCCTGCCAAATCATGAATTTTCGTGCAAATTTGTCGGCAAAAACAAATTTAAATTTGGCTGGAACATCCCCCGAGCCGTTGCCAAGTAAAATTTTTGACCTAGGATTTGCCCGAAGTCAGCCTTGACATAGGTTTCATCGTCCATCAGAAGACACCCGTCGAACTTGGTCAGCACCTGGTCGTATAGCTTCCGAGCACGGATTTTGGCCACACTATTCTGTTTTATGGTCCGATTTGGCTGTTTGCTAGCTCGATACGACTTGATTCCTTCCGGAGTCGAGTTCTCCTCACGGTACTATGGGCAGCACCGAATTTTCTGGCCAAATCACGGTCCGACAGATTGGGATTCCTCTTAATCGTCTTCAAAATCTTACCACGCAGTTTCCGGTCGACAGTTCCACTCCGACGATTGGCTTGAGGCTTCCGAATCGTCGTCAATGTTTCCTTATACCGTTTGATAACGCGCCATACGGTTTTTCTGGGCAATTTCAGCTGTTTAGCTAGCCTAGATGCAGACCACAATGGATTTTCCAAATAACTGTGCACAATTTTTCCCTTCTTTCGGCTTCCATGTTGATTGTTTACAAAGTACAGTCGATTTGCGGAATGTCAAAAATAAATACGTAAAGCTGACAAAATTCCCAACACGTGGGTGCCAAGAACTTCCAAATCCGTCCACCAGGAGCGCCACAATATGAGCAAAAGTTTGTTCTAATTTTAAATGAAGCAAGCCTTATGTATAAATTTCGTAACATTTCAGATTAAGTAAGATACCTTCTTACTTATGCTGGTCCAACGTCTTATTAGGACCACACCTGCGTGCCCGATATTTCTCCATAAAACTCGATTGAGGAGCTGATTGTCTCCCAGTTCCTCGAATGTCCCACTTCCAGGCTTTGCCACACCTAGCTGCTGCGTTCTTCAGCGTCTTGGACCGGTCGGATTCTAGGCAAACAACATTTTTGAGGGTTTGTTGTCCGACATTCTTACAACATTTACTATTTTGTTTCTTGGTTGGTTTTTATCAGTGAAATGAAGTATAGTTTTGACGTAAGAAGTAGTTAGGTGACAACCAGCAATCTGCGTCTGATGATAGTTGAAGATAAGCAAGCCGGAACGCGTTACTCAAAATAGCTGTTTTATTGTTATATTTCACCGATAAAAACCAACCAAAAAACAAAATAGTACATGATTACGGTGAATGAACCCAGTCATTATTCCTACAACATGTCCAGCCCGTAGTACCCTTCCAGCTTTAGCGACCTTCTGGATACTGTGTTCACCATAGATCTGCGCCAGCTCATTGTTCATCCTTCTCCTCCAAACACTGTTTTCACATACACATTCAAGCAATATCCACGCCTCATGCCCGCCTCAATACCGTTCTTATCAATTAAGTAAGATAATCTAGCTGATTGATGGGCTGTTTTCTAGGAATTATTTCACATAATATTTGGAAGGTAGAAGGGTTTTGCATTAGCAAATACGCAAGTCCATCAGACAGTTTTCTTTTAAAGTTCTGTCCAGTTAGAATCCGGTATCACTTATTGTATTGCAGTGAAAGTGACCGCTGCAAGAATTCTTTTACAACGGTTTGTTGACCTAGGCGCCCAACTATAAATTTCATGGTGTTTCGTGCAGTGAGTCGAAAGTTATTCCAGATGATAATTCAACGTAGTCCACCATATTAATCGCAAAAACGTTGAAAATCGCCAAATCAACCGTCTATGATGTGCTCAAACGCTTCAGGGAGCAAAAAAGCGTGGAGCAAGTGTCTCAAGGTATGCGTCGTAGTGGAACATATGACCGTAAGCTGAACCAGAAGGTGTTGAGAACCGTCAGAGCAAACCCTGGACTATCAGATAATGTAATCGCACAAAAATGCGCTGCTGCTCGCAGTACCGTTCGAAGAATTTTGATTCTTGTCAAGCAACCAAACTTGAGCTCGGATATTGCACCAGCAGGTTTTGACGAAATACCAATGATGCCTGCTCGTGGACGATGAAACTTACGTCAAAATGGATTTCGGACAAGTTCTGGCCAAAAATTCTACATGACGGCACGAGAGATGTTCTGCGAAGTTTAAGTTTGTTTTCATGGACAAATTGCCAAAAAAATGATGATTTGGCAAGGGATATTCAGCTGCGGAGCAAAGACCATTGTGTTCTGTGACGAAAAGGCGATGGAATTTTAAACCAACTGCCCGCAGTTCTGGCCCATCGAGAGATTTTGGGCAATAATGAAGTGGAAGCTTAAGAAATGTGGAAAAACGGCTCGGGACGCGACTCAGATGACCAAAATGTGGAAAAAATTTGCCAAGGAAGTTAACTGCGGAAGTGGTGCAGCGTTTGATGGGAGGAATAAAGTGAAGCGCGAATTATCATTAAAAACGAAGAGAAATGATTTGTTTAGATATTTTCCTTAAAGTACAGAAGATGTATTAAACTTATTTTTACGTCAATTCGTTACCGAGATACCGGTAGTTTATTAAACCGGATTCTAAATGGACGATAGCTTTAGATGGATTGCTTGTCAAGGAACATTCTCTTGATTTTGGAGATTCTACTTTTTTGGAATCCATTTCAAATGAATGAAAATTATAACTTTCGTTTGATTCAATTTATCACCGTACCGCTTCGCAATCTCTTCCCTAGATAACAGTCCTCAGCTTACGTCAGTAACTGAACAAACTTATCATTCTAGGTATATATTAGAACCAACTGAAGCCCATTTCCCCAGAGAAGGAGATGAGGATAGCATAACTGATTTGAAGCGTGGGAAACGGAAATCGAAAGTAAACCCAGAGAGTGAGATTGAACTTTCCGAGATTGTTGGTCTGGGTTTCATACGAATAACAAAAAGGTCAACCCAGACATTCGGTCTAGAACCTTCACGAACGAAGCATAAACGGAGCACTTTATTTCCGATTGGGAATCTTGATGGGAATGCCGGGGGTGCTATACATACTTACCTCGAATCACTTGCATTCGTTTGCCGATGACTCGTGCCAGAAGTTGAATTTCGAAATAAGATCTATGATGACATTGTTGCGATAGACCATCCCTACAACTTTGATGGTTATTCCGAGCGTCGAGGAGACGTTTGTTACTTGTGGAGTGAGAAAACTCACCTCTAGTGACGTTACTCTTCTGGATAAATTAAAGGAGCAAACGTCACTTCAACTCTCCGGAATAACCACCTCAATATGAAGTGCTGGCAAATTATCTAACTAATTCGAAATGACAATTCACTGACCGGCAAACTTACATTAAACACTTTGAACAAAAACGTATAAAGTCAGCAAAAAATCACTTTGCTGCTTCCAGAAACTAATTCCAGATATTTAATTTTTGTTGTGTTGTGTTTGCAAACGATGGAAATTTGAATCAAAATCTACCTTCTGATAACTGCATACTGGATTGTTATAATTAAGTTCAGAAATTGTCCAAATCTGTCCATTATTTAAGAATCCATTCGCTTAATTTGCATATGAACCCAAATCACCAGGGTTTTCCTTCCGGTGATCTCTCCTGATGCGA